>JAWIIG010000250.1:0-29866 GCA_033557465.1 Ichthyophis bannanicus
GCTGACTCTCCAAATTTATGCCTGACATCTCTCCTTCGCTCCAAAACTATTTCTACTTGCTTATCTGACATCACCGCCTGGATGTCTCGCTGACACTTAAAATTGAATATGGACAAAACGTATTATTTTTCCCCTAAACCCTCATCCTCACTTCCTCCTTTCTCTATCACTGTTAACACTCTTTTCTTTGTTTCCTCAGCCTGTAAACTTGGGGTCATTTTTGACTTCTCCCTTTCCTTCTCCACACATATTCAACATATAGCTAAAACCTGTTGTTTCTTTCTCTACAACATTAACAAAATTTGTCCCTTCCTCTCTGAACACAGTACTAAAGCTCTTGTCCACTCTTTGGTCACCTCCCGCCTTGACTACTGCAATCTCCTCCTTGCTGGTCTCCATCAGTGTCATCTCTCTCCTCTTCAATCTATTCAAAACTCTGCTGCATATCTAATCATCACACCAGCAGCAATACACTCATATAACCCCTCTTCTAAAATCACTTCACTGGCTCCCCTCCGTTTCCCTAGCCAAGTCAAACTTCTCCTCTAATATATAAATATATGGTCTACTGCCCCTCAATACTTTTCCTCGCTTCTCTCTCCCTACACCCCTCCTCGTGAACTCTGCGCTCCTCCTGTGGCTTTCTTTTCTCTATGCCCTTTTCTTCTTCTGCAAACTCCAGACTTTGATCTGGTCACCTTGCTGCTCTTTATGCATGGAACAAGCTTCATCTGTCTTTACGTTAAGTCTATTCTCCCCCCTCTTCAAATCTATGTTAAAGGCTTACCTCTTTGAGGCCGCATTTGGATCCTAATCCCTTGGTCTCCTTGAAACTCTTTCCCTATTTGAACCCTCCTTGATTCTCTTGCATTGGTCTGTCTTGATTAGATTCTAAGCTCTACAAGCAGGGACTGTCTTCTTTATGTTTGTACAGCACTGCGTACACCTTGTAGTGCTATATAAATGATTAGTAGTAGTAGTAGTAGTAAACAGTCTCCTTTCTACGCCAATAAGGTTCTGACCCCTACTAATCCCCCCTCCTAAGGGTTCTTGGTTGGGGGGGGGGGGTTCTCCCCCTCTGTCTGGGAGGAAACCCCAGGAAAGTTCTAAGATCCTTCAATCTATGCAAATGTGTCTTCACCTAGGATCCAACCCTTCCAGGCTTTCTGGTCTCCTGTTCTCAAACACAAAGAGATTGTTACAATTACTCAGAGGGGTCAGACCAGGCTATGGTCTGACCCTACCTGCGACCACTCACGTAGCCATCCCTGGCCAACTACAACTGCCTGCTAGCAGATAGCAAATGATTCTCTTTAATCAGAATGAGAGATGGGCACCCCTTATATGCAGGTGGTTATCTTAAAACTGAGGGTCCTGATGGTTCTTCCATGACAGGATGCACACCCTGTCAAAAATGCAGCTATGTCGGCTTTCCTGGCCTCCAGGTCCTGAGAGGAACACTACTGCTGAAGAACTTCCAGATCATCACCTAGGTCAATGATGTACAGTCCCTCTGGGCCTTTAAAAGAAGCATCTCTTACCGCTCCAGAGAAGAACTTTCTTAGACTGTTTACGCCTCTCAAGAGCAAGGCCGTAAGCGAGAGCACAACAGGATCCCTCCATGACCAGGGTACCCTGCTGCAGAAGTTGGAAATGGTGGCCCAGAACACAGAAGTGAAGGATGCTCGTTCCCTGATGGAAATGCGAAAGTATGCCTCTGAGAGGCCCAAGAAGATCAAGAACTCTCCTTGCCAGGTTGTTGCAATGATGGACTCAAGGGTCTCCATCTGAAAATGAGGGATTCTTAGCTAGGTGTTGACTGCCTTCAAATCCAGAACCTCCCATGGTAGAGGGCAAATAAACACAAAGTCCTCAAAGTTTCTTTATATCTTTTTAATCTTCTTTATCTCTCAACAGTCTGTGAGCACCTTTTCTTGTTGTTCCCACTTAACCCCAGCCTTGACGACAGCACTGGAGCCCACACAGAAAATTGCCTGGACACCGTGACACTGTCTCTGAGGCAGCCTGTGGCCTGTGTCCACCGGTCCCTGAGGCACCACTCAGCAGTTCACATGTGGAGGCGGGAATCTGGTGTCACATGAACTGTGGACGCCATGTGCCCGAGACGGCGCAGAAACTGTCTTGCTGACACTGTGGATCTGTGACCCACCAGACATGCCAGAGCCAGAAGTCTTTTTGCCCTGTCTGCCGGCAGGTAGGCCCTTGCCTGAATGGTATCGAGTCTGGCCCCAATGAACTCTAGTTGTTTGAGTGGGAACAAGGCTGGGCTTGGGGTAATTGATTACAAACCCCAAACAGTGGAGCACCTGGATGGTGCGAGATGTGGCCTGATGGACCTCTCTGGCTTACGTGCCTCTGATGAGCCAGTCGTCTAGGTAGGGGAAGACAAAGACTCCTTGAAGTCTGAGAAAGGCAGCCACCACCGCCAGGCACTTTGTGAATACCCTGAGTGTGGAGGTCAGGCCAAAGGGGAGTACCCTGTACTGGTAGTGATTGCCCCCCTCCACAAAGAGCAGATATTGCCTGTGGTCTGGGTTGTATTAGGATGTGAGTATATGCATCCTTTAGTTCTAAGGAGCATAGTGAGTCCCCCTGGCAGAGGTAAGGCAGCAATATTCCAAGGGAGAGCATCTTGAACTTCTCCCTCACCAGGGATTTGTTTAAGTTGCGCAGGTCGAGGGTGGGTCTGAGGCCTCCTGTTCTTTTTGGTACTAGAAAGTACCTGGAATAGAAGCCCTTGCCCTCTATGTGGTGGGGCACCGGTTCTACCGCCTGATCCTTGATAAGACCTGCCAACTCCTTCAGAAGGTGGTCTTGGTGGAGGGGACACCTGAGGGGCTCTCCTGGGAAATAAGGAGGAGGTACCTGGGCCAGATGAAGGAGATAGCCCTGATGGACTATCTGCAGGACCCAGGCATTGGTGGTAATGGCTGTCCACCTGTGAGCATACAGTGCAAGTTTTCCTCCTGTGCACTGCCTGTCCCCTGTGTGGAGAGGGGTCATGCTGTGAGAAAAAAAAAGCCACTACCAGGCTGGGCCGGAGCCGGTGCCTGGGGTTTGGGAGCTTTCTGCTTACGCGGACCATGCCCCTGTCTCTTGGCCTGCTGCCCCTGTTGGGAAGCCAGGGAAGCCTGAAAATGGGGGTAACTTTGGTAAGCAGTACCCTTCCTTGGGTAAAAGGGCTTCTTACCCGAGCCCTTCTTGTGAGAAGAGGCAGAGGTCTTCTTTGAGAGCTGTGTCCTCATCATGTACTCGGACTCTATTTCCGCAGCCTTGTCGGTCATGGATTTTCCAAAGAGGTTCTCGCCTTGGCATGGGATATCGACCAACTTGTCCTGAACCCATTGCTCTAGGTCCGATGACTGTAGCCATGCTTCACGGCGTGCACCGATGCACACCGCAGCTACCCGGGCCGCCGACTTGAACTGTAATAGGCTGCTCGTGTCATGAACTTCAAGCACTCACAGACGGCGGTGGACAAGCTCTTGAAGCGCTGCAAAGGCCCTTCAGAGAAGACCAGAGTTCCTTCGCCAGGTCTCTCAGGTACATGCCCATGTACCAGCTTCTAGGCCTGGATCCGACAAGTCAGCATTGAACTCTGGAAGCACTTTTTGCCGAGGGCGTCCAAGTTGCGGGCCCTCCCTGCCAGGAGGCACCAAGGAGTGCATCTTTGGGCTCTTCAGCCTGCACATGGGCCAATTCCACAACCATGGAGTTGTGTGGCAATTGTGCCTTTTGAAATCCAGGGCCGGTGTCTCCTACATGCGGAGCATCAGTTGTTCCAGGATCGGAGGCACAGGTACCGTAAGGGCCTCCCGAGGGGGAGAGTCATACTGTAGGAATCTCAAGCTCGTCAGCTCGAGGATCCTCCTCGGACTCTGTGTAGAATGCCAAAGCCTTGGGACATATCCCTCACGAAGTCCAAGAACCTCGTGTCCTCCGGAGGGGACCTTCTCCGAGGTTCGGACACCGGGGAATCGGACGGGACGTCCTGTTGTCGACAGGTGTCCGGGGACTCCTCTTCCTCCGTTTCTCATCCCAATGCCTCCAAGGAAGAATCGATATGCTCCGGCATAAAGGGCCCCGGCATCGACCGTCCCGACGCCGGGAGGACCGGCAGCAACGACCTCGGTCCCAAATGGGAGGAGAGGAACCTCGACCGAGGATCGACTCGAGTCTGCATGGTCTCGAGGATCAGCTCGGCTTCCAGGGTCGACTAAGACGTCGGTGGCCCAGTCGTCGGGGCAGAAGAAACCGGTCAGACTGGCAATCAGCGACCACTGCTACTCCATGAAGGCAGACATACTGCGCTCCATGGCCACCATTCTGAACCCAAGTCCAGAAGGCTCCGCAGCCACCAGGTCGGGTCCGACGCCGTCAGGCCCGACCAGGCCGTTCAGAGCCATCAACGACACCACCTTCGAGGATTTTTTCTTCCTTCGATGTTCCCGCGAGGGAGACCCCCTCTCTGTGGAACTCCTACGACGCTTGGGTGTGGAGTGTTCCCACTGAGACGTAGAGGCCTCACGAAGATACGGACTCAGGAAAAATCCTATCATGCTGCTGCTGGCGGTTTCTCAGAGCCTTAGAGGACATCTTCCTACACGGGCCACAGACCATCGGGTCGTGGTAAGGACCGAGGCACCGGAGACAGCAGTCATGTGTGTCGGTGAGGGACATTAGTTTTGCACAACGATCACATTTCTTAAACCCGCTGGCAGCCATCGGGGGAAAAAGGGCCCCTGCGAGGTCGAAGACCCAGGCTGCCAGTTGAAAAAGAAAAAAAAAAGGGCACGAACGCCAGTCATGAAGGACAAAAAATGAAAAATCTAGCCAGACTCGATACCAGTGTACCGAGCCGAAGGCAGGAAGAGGAACCGGTGTCGATCCGGTAAGGCAAAGAAAGAATTTCTAAACTTTTTAAACTTTTCCACGGTGACACTAGGACAACGTCAGGAGGGTTCTGCGGAAAAAAGGAGACTGAGAAAGATGGCACCCTTGGGCGGGAAGAGGACCGTGCATGCATGATGCAATTCCCAAAGGCTTTCTCTGAAAGCTGGGTATTTGCTCCGCACGCGGGCTCTGTCGGCGCCGACGTCACCCATATGTGAGGACTGACTTCCTGCTTGTTCCCGGAGAAAGCGTAGTTATTCACCTGTAACAGGTGGTCTCCAGGAACAGCAGGAATTTAGTCTTCACATATGGGTATCGTTGGTACCGACGGAGCCTGCACGGGAACGCTCCCCAGCATCCAATAGGAACGCTTTTGGGAGCATCCCTCAGCTAATGCGCGCTGCCTTCCCGCCTTTCCAACTGTCCCTCTTCAGTTAAGTTTGTAGCTGAGAGAAAGGCTAGAGGGAGAGAGGAAAGAGACAAGAGAGGGTTGTGAAGACTAAATTCCTGCTGTTCCCGGAGATCACCTGTTACAGGTGAGTAACTACGCTATCTCCAGGAACAAGCAGGAATGCAGTCTTCACATATGGGGCCTCCCTAGCTGAAAATGCCGGGGAGATGACCCCAGGAAGCTGCCACCTATAGTGAGGTGGGCCATGCTTCCTCCCATGGGATCTCTGGCATCCCCCCAGGGTTGGTGGGTAGGAGTGAATTAAGTCTGAAAGAGATGTTGAAGAACAGCCTGGCCAAAAAAGGCATCCTGACGGGAGGCTTTATCTAGGCAGTAGTGGGCTGTGAAGGTGTGCACCGAAGCCCAGGTGGCTGCTTGACAGATGTCATCGATAGACAGAGTGAAGGTTAGCCATAGAGGCTGCCATGGCTCTCACATTATGGAGCTGTGACATGGCCTTGGAGAGGAAGACTCTTACTTTATTTATTTATTTATTTATTTTTCTTATATACCACGCTCTTCTGTATCAGTGCGGTTTACATCATAACATAACTGTCCAGCACAGATGGTCTGCACTGGATTTACAATATAACATGGGTATATGTACAGGTAATAACAGGGTAACTATATACAGCTATATAGTCATATGCAAAGGATATGCATTGTGCAATCCATTTAGATACAGCTCTTTTGGAGACTGGAAGTTCCAAAATGACTAGAATCAAAAGCAATAAAAAGTTGAGAAGACTTTCTATGTTGCTGTGTTCTTTGTAAGTAAAAAGCCAAGGCTCTTTTACAGTCCAGAGTATGAAGGTTCTTTTCTGCATTAGAGGCATGAGGCCTCGGAAAGAATACAGGAAGGTAAATAGGCTGATTTAAATGAAAAGGCGAACCACCTTTGGCATAAAATGTGGATGAGTTTCTGAGAAAGCACAGTTACTTACCTGTAACAGGTGATCTCTGGGAACAGCAGGAATAAGTCCTGCGCAGGCTCCGTTGGTACCGACATACCCATAAGTCTTCACATATGGGTACGTCGCTACCGACGGAGCCTGCGCGGGAATGCTCCCCAGCGTCCAAAAAGAAAGCTTTTGGGGAGCATCCCACACGCATGCGCGCTGCCTTCCCGCCCATTCACTTCCCTCTCATCAGTTGGGTTTGTAGCTGAGACCGAAGGAGGGAAGTAGACAAATGAGAGAGAGAGAGCACAACTCCTAGGGGAGGTGGGTGGGTTGTGAAGACTTATTCCTGCTGTTCCCAGAGATCACCTGTTACAGGTAAGTAACTGTGCTATCTCCGGGAACAAGCAGGAAAGCGTAGTTACTCACCTGTAACAGGTGTTCTCCAGGAGCAGCAGGAATCAGTCCTCACTTATGGGTGACGTCGGCGCCGACGGAGCCCTCGCGGAGCAATTTTCCCCAGCTTTCAAAGAAAGCCTTTGGGAATTGCAGCGCGCATGCGCGGTAGTCTTCCCGCCCGAAGGTGCCATCTTAGCCAGTCAGATGACATAGCTAAAAAAGACAGCATAAAAATTTGCAAAAAGAACATAAGCAGACGATTGCAACTCCAAGGGGAGGAGGGAGGGTAGTGAGGACTGATTCCTGCTGCTCCTGGAGAACACCTGTTACAGGTGAGTAACTACGCTTTCTCCAGGACCAAGCAGGAAGTCAGTCCTCACTTATGGGACTCCCAAGCTCAAGGCTACCGGAGACCCTAAGCACAAAAAATGAGCTCCCTCTAGCTCAGCAGCACAGAAGGAAAGAATCTTCGCTGAATTATCACCCACCGGTAGCCCACATCCGGGATGGAGGGTAGGAGTTGCTCAGACCTCAAAGAGATTACGGAGGACTGCCTGTCCGAAAGCACTGTCCCTACGGGACTCCCTCTCGAGACAGTAATGGACCGCAAAAGTCTGGCTCGAAGACCAAGTAGCGGCCCGGCAGATGTCTGCCAGAGGAAAAGAGCGGAGGTAAGCCACTGACGTGGCCTTTGCCCGAACGCAATGAGCCGTGACTCGACTTTCTAAGGCGAGTCCGGCTGCCCCATAAGCCCAAGAGATACAGTCCGCAACCCAGATGGACAGAGTACGCTTGGAGACCGGGAGCCCCAATTTATTGGGGTCAAAGGACACAAAAAGCTGCGCAGCTTTACGGTGCTCCCGCGTACGGTCAAGGTAGAAGTTCAACGCCCTTCTACAGTCCAGGGTATGGAGGACCGTCTCAGCTCGGCTGGAGTGTGGTCTGGGAAAGAAGGTTGGAAGTACCACCTCCTGATTCAAGTGAAAAGGGGAGACCACTTTAGGCAGAAACATTGGGTGAGTCCGTAGGACTACCCTATTCTTGTAGAACCGAGTGTAGGGGGGATCAGACACGAGGGCCTGTAATTCACTTACGCGCCTGGCGGAAGTGAGGGCTATCAAGAACAGCGTTTTCCAAGACAGAAAACGGAGAGAGCAGGTAGCCATAGGTTCAAAAGGCGGACAGGTGATCCGCTGTAAAACCACATTCAGGTCCCAGTCAGGCGCTGGCGGGCGCAGAGGAGGATTAAGTAGTAGGAGACCTCGGAGACACCTCGCTACGAGAGGGTCGTTGGAGAGAGGTCTGCCGTCCACCGGCACATGATGTGCGGAAAGAGCACTGAGGTGAACTTTGACGGAGTTGGACTTAAGTCCCAGATTAGAGAGGTGTAGCAAGTACTGTAAGATCACCGACACCGGGCAGGAGAAGGGATCCTGAGACTGTTGGGTACACCAGACTGCAAAGCGACGCCATTTAAGGGCGTAGCATTTGCGGGTAGAAGGCCGTCGCGAAGCCAAGACGACCTCCTCCACCTCTGCCGGCAAGAGGAGAGGAGCAAGGACTACCCTCTCAGCAGCCAGGCCATGAGGTTGAGAGACCTGAGGTTGGGGTGCAGTAGGGACCCCTGATCCTGGGTGAGGAGATCCGGTTGCACCCCCAGAGGGATTGGATCCTCCACCGCCAGTTGCAGCAAGAGCGGAAACCACGGCTGCCTGGGCCAGCGAGGGGCCACCAGGATCATGAAAGCTTTGTCTCGGAGAACCTTGAAAAGGGTCCGAGAGACTAACGGGATGGGAGGGAAAGCGTACAGAAGGCTCCCCGACCATGAGATCAGAAAGGCGTCCGCCGCCACCCGAAGGGGGTGAGGCTGACGAGAGCAGAAGCGAGGAAGCTGCCGGTTGTGAGGACTGGCAAAGAGATCCACTGTGGGGAGGCCCCACCTGAGGAAGAGCTTCTGAACAATCAAGGGGTCCAGACGCCACTCGTGCGGCTGGAGGACCCTGCTGAGTTTGTCCGCCAGGCAATTTTCTTGGCCCGGGAGATAAACTGCCTTGAGGAGAATGCCGTGACTGACGGCCCAAGAGCAGAGCTTCTGTGCCTCCCGGCAGAGGAGGAAGGAGCCCGTGCCCCCCTGCTTGTTCACGTAGAACATGGCAACTTGATTGTCCGTCTGGACAAGGACGGACTGCTGGGAGGTCAGGTGGGAGAAGGCCTTGAGAGCTAGGCGGATCGCCCTGAGCTCCAGGAAGTTGATCTGCTGAGCAGACTCCCACTTGGTCCAGAGGCCCTGAGTACGTGCCTCTTGGCAATGGGCTCCCCAGCCCAGGAGGGATGCATCGGTGGTCAGCACCCGGGTCGGCTGAGGTGACTGGAAAGGCATTCCCAATACCAGGTGCGGCTGCCGGAGCCACCACCGGATAGACGAGACCAGCGGCTCGGAGACGCGCACCAGGTCTGCTAGGCCGCCCGTGGCCTGTCGCCACTGCTGGCGGAGACACCACTGAGCAGGCCGCATATTCAGGCGGGCATTGGGGGTCACATGGACGGTGGAAGCCATATGGCCGAGCAGTCTCAGGAAGCGCCTGGCGGAGACCAGGGGCTGGCTGCGAAAGCGGTCGGCTAGGTCCATGAGCCGCTGAGCCCTGTCGAGCGGTAGGTACGCTCGCGCCTGAGGGGTGTGCAGCCTTGCGCCGATGAACTCGAGATCCTGTGAGGGGAGCAAAGTGGACTTTGCGAAGTTGATGACAAAGCCCAAGTGCTGCAGCAGAGTCACCGTGCGGCACGTGGCGGTGGTGACCTCCTGAGCGGACGCTGCTCTGATGAGCCAGTCGTCGAGGTACGGAAAAACATAGAGGCCGTGAAGCCGGAGATGGGCTGCCACGACCGCGAGACATTTTGTGAAGACTCGCGGTGCGGAGGACAGGCCGAAGGGCAGTACTCTGTACTGGTAATGATTTCCTGCCACCACAAACCTTAGGTATTGGCGGTGGCTTGGGTGGATGAGGATGTGCGTGTAAGCATCCTTTAGATCCAAGGAGCATAGCCAATCTCCCTGCTGGAGGTAGGGCAGAAGGATTCCAAGGGTAAGCATTTTGAACTTCTCCCGCACAAGGAACTTGTTGAGGTTGCGCAAGTCCAGGATGGGTCGGAGGCCTCCTGTTCTCTTTGGTATCAGAAAATACCTTGAATAGAAGCCCTGACCTCTCAGGTGGTGTGGCACCGGTTCCACCGCCTGATCCTGCAGAAGACCTGCTAACTCCTGAAGGAGCAACTCCCTGTGCAGAGGGGGGCGCGGAGGCTCTCCCGGAAAATAGGAGGGAGGGACCTGATGGAAGTGGAGAAGGTAGCCCTCTCGCACGACCTGAAGCACCCAGGCATCTGCGGTGATGCTGGACCACCTGTCGGCGAAGTGAAACCAGCCGGCCTCCGGTGCTGGGGGGAACCAGCGGGGGGGGAGAGGCTATGCTGAGCGAGTCAAAAACCCCCACCCTGCTGAGCAGGGGCTGGTGGCGCAGGCTTGGGGGCTTGCTGCCTACGGGACCCGTTACCCCGTCCCTTGGCCTGCTGGCCCTGTTGGGGAGCTGCAGGGGCCTGATAATGGGGGTATTGTTTGTAGGCAGCCGCCTTCCTCGGGTAAAAGGTCTTTTTCCCGAGCCCTTCTTTTTCTGGGAAGGGGCGGAGGTCTTCCTAGAAAGCCTGGTCCTGGTGAGAGTCTCAGTCTCAATTTGTGCAGCCTTTTCCGCCATGGGCTTGCCAAAGAGGTTTTCGCCTCGGCAGGGGACATCGACCAACTTGTCCTGTACCCAGGGCTCAAGGTCGGACGACTGAAGCCAAGCCTGTCGGCGGGCACCGATGCCGGCTGCGGCTACTCGAGCCGAGGCTTCAAAGCCATCATAGGCTGCTCGGGACATGAACTTTGAGCATTCCCGAATACCTGTGGACAAGGCTAGGAACCTCCGCAAGGGTTCCTCGGACAAACCAGCGGAGAAGAAGCCGGCTAGCTCTTTAGCCAGATCCCTGAGATACATGCCCATGTAGAGCTGGTAAGTCTGGACACGACAGGCGAGCATAGAGCCCTGGAAGCACTTTTTGCCAAGGCCATCCAGGTTACGGGCCTCCCTTCCAGGAGGCACCGAGGAGTGCATCTTCTGGCTCTTAAGACGATGCATGGCCGATTCCACTACCATGGAATGGTGTGGCAACTGCGCCTTTTGAAAGCCAGGGCTCTTGCGGACTCGATAGATAGAATCGACCCGCTTGCTCAGGACCGGCGAGGAGGCCGGACTCTCCCACATGCGGAAGAGTAGTAGTTCCAGCATAGGAGGAACCGGCACAGTAAAGTGCTCCCTCGCGGGAGAGTCATACTGGAGGGCGTCGAGCTCTTCGGCTCGAGGCTCCTCCTCGGGGTCCGCAGGGAAGGCCAAAGCCTTGGCCATATCCCTAACGAAATCCGAGAACCGGGCATCCTCCGGGGGGGACTGCTTCCGAGGCTCGGACTCCGGAGAGTCCGATGGGACACACCGAGTCCGGAAAGAATCAGGTGACTCTTCCTCCTCCGACTCCCAGACCGACTCCGACGAGGACTCGGTGGGGTCGGCTCGGGCAGGGTGCGGCGCCAGCCGCCCCGACGCCGAGGGAGTCGGCGTCGGCGACCTCGGTCGTCCCGAACGGGAGGCCGAGGGCGACCTCGACCGAGGATCGACTCGAGTTCTCATCGACTCGAGGATCGGCTCGGTCTCCGGGGTCGACTTGGACGTCGACGTCCCGGCGGTCGGGGCAGCGACGCCAGCGAAGCCAGCGAGCAGTGCCCGCTGCTGGTCCATGAAGGCAGACAATCTGCTCTCCAAGGCCGTCAACCTGAGTCCGAGCTCAGGCGACCCAGCAGCCCCCGACTCGGGCCCCGACGGCGTCGGGCCCGACGTCGGCTGACGCGGAGGCGAGTCCAGAAGGACAACAGGACTTACCCGGGCAGGCATCTCCGACTCCAGGCGAGGTCGCTTCGGGAGGTGATCCTTCTCCAAGGACCCGGGGCGGCTGTCGGGGCTATGCGACTGGCCCTCGCGGAGCCAGGAGCGTCCACCGACGCCGCACGCCCTCGCGGGTTTTTCCTTCCGTCGATGGTCCCCGGAGGGAGAACCCCGGTCGGAGGAGCTCCGTCGACGGTCCGAACTGGAGCCTTTCGACAGTGAGGCCTCCGACGAGGTCCGGGTACGGCTGGGGTCAGCGAAGATTCTTTCGCGCTGATGCCGCCGACTTCTCAACGCCTTCGAGGACAGTTTGCTGCAGGGCCCACAGATCAGTTCCTCGTGATCTGGGCCCAGGCAGCGGAGGCAAAGGTCGTGTGAGTCGGTGAGTGACATATTTCGGTCACACCGACCACACCGCTTTAAGCCACTGGCAGCCAACGGGGCTAAACGGGCCCCTGCGAGGTCCTAGGTCCGGGATGCCAGGGAAAAAACGAAAACGAAAACTGACTAAGTCAGAAAAACCGAAAAAAACCGTTAGAGGACTCGAGACCGGCGTCGCGAGTCCGGGCGGGGGGAAAACGACCGGCGTCGAACCGAAAGAAAAAAGGATAAATACAGAGGAAAATCAACTTTTTCGCGGGGACAAGACGGGGACGTCTGTAGGGCTCCGCGGAAAAAAGAAGACTGGCTAAGATGGCACCTTCGGGCGGGAAGACTACCGCGCATGCGCGCTGCAATTCCCAAAGGCTTTCTTTGAAAGCTGGGGAAAATTGCTCCGCGAGGGCTCCGTCGGCGCCGACGTCACCCATAAGTGAGGACTGACTTCCTGCTTGGTCCTGGAGAATGAGTCTTCACATATGGGGACTCTCAAGCTAGAGATGCCTAGAGGAGGCCCCAGCATGTTGCAAATCTAATGGATGGGCCATGCTATTTCCCAGAACCTCAGGCATCCAAGGGATGGAGGGTAGGAGTTGAATTAAAAAGGGTGTGCTGTGGAACAGCTTGACTAAACAAGGCGTCTAGAGGGGAGTCCTTGTGCAGCTCATAATTGTTAGGAAATATTGAATTCCAATTTTCTAATGTGGACCTTACTCAAAAGTATTGCAAAGTATTTATTGAGGCTAATATGGTCTGCTGCTAAGAGCCAGTAGATTATCCTCAAAGAAATTACCTCACTGTGAAGTAGAGGAAAATAAATTTTGCAATACAGGCAGAGGTCAGAAGCCTTAATGGCTGGAACTAATCCCAGAAGAAAAAACTGGGGGAGTTTAATGAGGTTGGACTTTGGAGGAAAAGCTGAAGCTTCGGTAGGCCAAAGTTTAAAGCTCTTTGTCCTTGGAGCAGAATAAGGCTCTAGAAAAGAGAGGAGATAAATCTGACTGGTTTGGACGAAAAGGTAGAAATACACCTTGCAGAAAAAGGATGGGTCTTTAAGACCCCTTTATCCACACGAAAGAAAAAAACATTTGTAGTAGGCGGTGTAACCTCCAATTTCTTGAAGATCAGTAATGTCTTCCCTAAGTGATGTCACTTAGGATAATGACTTTACATGGAGAGTTTCAGATGTAACGTAACCGGAAAGGTTATGGTAAAAGAAGGTATTTTCTAATTACCATAGAAATTGGTTGTCCATTTAAACTCGTATGGTATGCTGGAACAGCATCAATATGGACAGTCACAAATCTTTCAAAGTCAGATTATATATATAGAAAAAGAGAGAGAGAGAGAGAGATTCACTTAATAACAAGAAGGGGGAAGACCTGCTTGAGAATATGGATAGAGAATCTCTTTCTGGTTATAAGTGGAAGAGCCATGGAGAAAGTTTCATGGAAACCAGTGGAATGCTCTTACTTATAAGAAGAGGTCTAGATTTTTTTTTTTTTTTTTTTTTTTTAAATTCTAGCCTTTGAATAACCAGGAATGGAGACCTATGTGAAGGGGTGCAGAGGAGATCCTTAGTTTTAAGACAGCAAGTCTGGATCCTTCTATAACTTCAGTGTAGTAGCTGGAGAAGAAGACGCAATATAAGGGGATACCATGTTTGCCCCTCTATGAAGGCAATATGAGTATCATGCGTTCTTTGTTCAGCATAAGCTTCAATGAAGTTTTGGGAATTAGAAGGAAAGCAGTAGACAAGGACCGACTGCAGTGAAAAAGAATGCATCCCTGTTGTAAGAGTTCCACTGGAGATGTGGAACAACCCAGGGAATTGAGCAATTCTTTATGTTTTCATGTGGTCTAAGCCCTGGTTCCTTTTCCTTAAAAGGAAATTTTAAGGAAGATGGTAAGAGTAGGAAAAAAACAGTCATGTAGGAGCATGACTGGGCAAAGCCTTTTTAACCATCTAGAAGCTACCTACTAGGAATGGCTCTGACGCTCTCTGGCAAAGGCCCATAATTGCAGAGCTTTTTGTATAATTGCAGAGAGCGTGTTGTAGGTTGTTTAGGTGAGATCTGGCTGTTTAATTGCCAGTGTGCAACCTAATCTATTCTGTTGGAGCCAAAAAGAATTGAAGATGGCTAAGAATAGTAGACAGGCCGGTTGCCTGCAATGATAAATTGTCCAAGTGGGTTGTGGAACCTCTCTTGGAATTATCTGTTCTTAAGGCAGCAGAAAAACTTAGGTCCTATAGATTGGAAAAGGACCGATGGACATAATTAGGAGTGGTAAAACTCAATTACCGTCTGATAAGCTGTCTTAAAAGAAATATTTGAGAAGATTGTAAAGGGGAAGAAAACTCTGTATGGAAACCAGTTACTGGAGTAGGTATTGAAGAAAACCTATGGGCTCAAAAAGTAAGCCCTCCAGTTGAATAGTATCACTCTTAGAGACTAAATGTCCTGACTAAGAGGGATAGAAGTAATACAGAGTTGAGAAGACTTACAATTTGGTAATTCCCTGAAAAGGTGAAGCCCCCTTGCAGTCAAAAACTAAGAGATATCCTCAGACAGGAAAACTGTCAAGGTGAAGGACATAGCCTACCTTGTTGTTAGTTGTTACTCCTCTTTTTCCTTCAAAAAGGAGAGGAGAACCCTGTTACCTGTAGGGCATGATTGTCCTCAATAGCTCTTGAAGCTAAAAGAATGGATTTCTCTTGTGGCAAGAGATTCATGCCTAGAGTCGAGGATTGAGTCAGTGTATCACTGATATCTCAGTAAGGATGAGATGAACTGTAGATGCTTCTTTTGATAAGTAGGTTACTGGTTCTAAACCTCAAACAGAAAAAAAAAAGAGATTTAATGAATAAAATATCAGAAACCCTGCGACTGCTGGGTTTGCTTAGCCTGTTGAGGTTTTGATTTTCTTAGCCTGGTTTGATGTTGCCCTTCTTTGGAAACATCTGCATGATGGGTAGAAGATGGATAAAACTTTTTCCCCTTAGGGAGATAAAGTTTGTTAGGAGATTTTTTAGTAGCTGGGATAGAGGAAAGTTTTGACAATCCTCTGAAAGCAACAATATCAGTGTTTAACTGATTAGCTTGGAATAAAGCATCCTTGTTAAAGAGATTTTCACCAGTACAAGGAGTATTTGCCAGCCTTTCTTGTACCCATTTGTCCAAATCTGAAGCTTGGAGCCAGGCCATGCGTCGTGCCCCTATGGCTATAGCAGAAGTTCTGCTAATAGACTCAAAACAATCCAGGGAAGCACGATTAAGGAACTTAGAGACATTTTGAGCATGACTGACTAATAAGAAATAGTCTACTCTTTTATGTTCTTGAAGAAAAGGGTTCAAAAGTTTTAAGTTCTTTGTGACCTCTTCAAGAGATAATCCCATATAGAAAATATATGAGATAATTCTTGCTGAAAGCATGGATGCCTGGAAGCATCGACGTCCAAAGGCATCTAAAGTCCTAGACTCACGACCTGGCGGATAAGAGGAGTGCTTCTTTGCACTCTTAATACGCCTCACTGCTGATTCTACAACAATAGAATGATGAGGAAGTTGAGCCCTTTGAAAACCTGGAGAAGGTGGCACCTTGTACATAGTGTCAAGTGTCTTAGAATGTGGGGATACAGTTAAAGGAGTTTCCCACATTCTTAATAGTAGATCCTGTAAGATCTGATGCACAGAAAGCATGATTCCTTCCTTTGGAATCCAGGGGGATTGCAGAATCTCTGAATCTCCTGGTATGGATTCTTCACCAGGTATAGAAATGGCAAGTAACTTTGCCATATCAAGCAGAAAAGCTTGAAAAGAAACCTCCCCTGAGGAGGACCCCCTAAAATGAGGGGTAAAGGCTAGAATTGTTGAGAATTCAGCCTTGGTACCGATGGATTCATCCCAATCATCGAGATCAGAAGACTTGAAAGGATGAAGCATTGGATTTTCTTTAAAGCGATGTCTTCGGTACCGGCCGAGGTCGGTACCGAGACGAGTCAGTACCGAATCCTCCATGCTAGAGAGCAATTCCAGGCTCGGCATCGAAGGAAGCGAGTCTGTCGAAGCAAGCATGGACGGTACCGACACCGGTGCCGATGTCAATACCGATACTCGAGGAACGGTCTGCAGCAACTCTAGCAGTACCGAAGTAGCTGAGAACGCTAGACTACGTTCATCGGTGAGGAGTGTTTCATCCATCACCATAGCCGATGCCGGGGTGTCAGTACCGCTGAAAGCGGCCACAACCACCGAGCATGGCCCAGGTATGTTCATCGAGGTAAGAACCCCGGGAACAACCTGAAGCCCCGTTAATGCTTTGGAGCCCAAAGACTCCCGCCGGGGCTTTATTGCCAAAATGTCCTCGAGGGCAACGCCAGAGGCATCTCGATGCTTAGAAGGAGATCTACCACTCGAGGACTGGCTAGTCTTTACAGACTTTGGTTACCTGATCCTGTGAAAAAGAAGATATTCTGGCTGGTGACATCGAGTCCGATGTGAACCGGGTATTGAGTTGTGCTCGATCCTGAAGACTTCTTCTGTTTGAGCTCCAGTAGGAGAGACACTCCAGTGGGCAATGGTCAGGTCCTAAACATTTTACCGCCACACTTTGAGCATTTCTTAAGGATAGTGGCTGGCTTTTCCATAATGGAAGGATAGAGGCCTAGTGGCCTAGAAACCGTCAGGCACTAAACAGGAAAAAAATTTCGTAGAGAAAAGAAGAATTTTTTTAGTAAAAAGAAAGAAAAGCACCAGCAGTACCGGTGGCGTCAAGGGAAGGCAGACGCGACCACAAGAAAGTAAGAATAAAAAGAAGAATTTTCTGCGGTGACAGGAATACGTCCTGCCGGCTCCGCGGAAAATGGAAAACTGATGAGAGGGAAGTGAATGGGCGGGAAGGCAGCGCGCATGCGTGTGGGATGCTCCCAAAAGCTTTCTTTTTGGATGCTGGGGAGCGTTCCCGCACAGGCTCCGTCGGTACCGACGTACCCATATGTGAAGACTCATTCCTGCTTGTTCCTGGAGATCAACCTTATCATGGTGAAACCTTGTATAAGGAGAATCAGCCACTAAAGCTTGCAATTCACTAATGCGACGTGTGGAGGTGACTGCAATCAGGAAGATGACCTTACAGGATATAAACTTTAGGGTTGTAGTGGCTAAAGGTTCAAAGGGCGGTTTCATGAGCTGTCCGAGAACTGGATTTAAATCTCATGCCACCGGTGGTGGCCTGATGGGAGGCTTTGTTAATAGAAGACCTCTCATGAATCTCGTTATGAGTGGATGAGATGAAATTGGCTGTCCATTTAGAGGCTTATAGGAAGCTGCAATTGCACTAAGATGGACTCTTACTGAATTGGTCTTTAGACCAGAATTTGATAAATGAAGTAAGTACTCTAGTACCGATTCCAAAGGTATCACAAGGGGGTTTAAGCCCATTTGAGAATACCACATAGTAAAACGTTTCCACTTAAAGGCATAAGAACATCTTGTGGAAGGTTTTCTAGAAGCTTGAAGGATATTCTTTACCTGTTTGGAAAAGGTTAAGATCCTGCAGGTCTAGGCTTTCAGCAACCAGGCCCTGAGATGCAGGGACTGGGGATTCGGGTGCCATAGCATCCCGTTCTCTTGGGAGAGAAGGTCTGGAGCATACCCTAACTCCAGAGTTGCAGCTTCAGAGAGATGTAGTAGCAGGGGATGCCACGTTTGTCGTGGCCACCGTGGCGCTATGAGGATCATACGACCTCTGTCTCTCTGAAGCTTGAAGAGTGTTTTGGGGATGAGGGGAATGGGTGGGAAGACATAGAGGAAGTCCTGACCCCAGTGAAGGAGGAAGGCGTCCCTTGCCTGGCAAATGTGAGCCGGAATCCTGGAACAGAACTGGGGAAGTTTGGCATTCAGTGGACTTGCAAAGAGGTCTATGTCTGGGGTCCCCCAGATCTGAAATATCTTTGTCACCTGGTCTAGGTGAAGAGACCATTTGTGAGGCAGCAGTACTCGGCTGAGTTTGTCTGCCTGAAGGTTTTGAATGCCTGGAAGATATACCATGAGAAGGTGAATTTGATGCCCTCTGGCGAGGGCCCATAGTCATAAAGCTTCGTTGCATAATGACAGAGAGCCTGTTCCGCCCTGCTTGTTCACATAGAACATGGCTACTTGATAGTCCTAGTCCATACGGACAGTCTTGTAGCTGAGCTGGGCATGGAATACTCTAAGAGCTAGATAGATTGCTCTTAATTCTAGAAGGTTTATGTGAAGACAAACCTCCTGTGGAGTCCAAGTACCCTGGGTAGAGAGATGGTGCAGGTGTGCTCCCCAACCCACCTGTGATGCATCTGTTGTTAGGGTGGCCTGGAATAGGAGACCCCACTAAAAGATTCTCCAATGATTGCCACCATTGTAGGGACAAGATCAGTCGTTGAGAGTTTGATATCTCGTCTGACAGACGTCCTGTGGCCTGTGTCCACTGTGTGGATAGGATCCACTGGGCTGCTCGCATGTGGAGGCGAGCATAGAGAACTACATGAACTGTGGATGCTATATGTCCAAGTAATTGTAGCAGTTCGAGTAGTTAGGGAGGATTTTCCCGCTGCTTGAGAAGCTAGTTGTACTATGCGAAGACATCGGAGCTGTGGTAGGAAAGCCCTTGACTGTCTGGTATCTAAACAAGCTCCTAGGAACTCCAGGGACTGGGAAGGAACGAGTTGGGATTTTTGGGAAGTTTATTACCAATCCCAAGTATTGGAGGATTCACATTGTGCGAGATAGTGCAGAGCTGGCTTCTGCAACCGTGGGGGCTCGAATGAGCCAGTCGTCCAAGTAAGGGAAGACAAATATCCCTAGGGTTCGCAGGAATGCAGCTACTACTGCCATCCATTTCGTGAATACTCTTGGTGCCGAAGCCAGACCAAAAGGAAGAACCCTGTATTGGAAGTGTTTTCCCTTGAAAAGGAATCGTAAGAATTTCCTGTGATCTGGATGGATCAGAATGTGAGTATATGCATCCTTTAGATCTAGAGAGCAAAGCCAATCCTGACTTTGAAGGTACGGCAGAAGAGTTCCCAGAGAAATCATTTTGAACTTTTTTCGGAACAGATATTTGTTCAATTCTCTGAGGTCTAGAATGGGTCTGTGTCCCCCTGTTTTCTTTGGAATAAGAAAATAGGGGGAGTAGAACCCTGTACCCCAGTGGTTCTCAACATGGGGGTCGCCACAGGATTTAGCGGGGGTCGCTTCACTCCGCCAAGTTAAAAAAATTTTTAAAAAGCGGACAAGTTGCTGCCGCTGCCGAGTCCGCTTCTCAGCAGCAGCAAACTCACCGCCTCCCTTCTAATGCAGCTGTGGCTCCCTGCCTCTTAGGGAACCGCGGCTATGCCTATAAAACCGTTGCGGAGCCTTCCCGTCTCTGGACGGGCTCCGTGCAGCATTGCCCCGCCTCCAAAGGAAGTTGCTTACCACTTTTGCACGGAGCCCGTTTAGAGACAAAAAGGCTCTGCAACGGTTTCACAGGCACAGCCGCAATTCCCTAAGAGACAGGGAGCCACGGCTGCAGAAGGAGGCAGACATGGGGAGGGGGGGGGACTGACATGGACAGAGGGGGGGCTGACATGGAGGGAGGGAGGGAGGGAGGGGGGCTGACATGGACAAAGGGGAGAGACGGGGACATACTGGACAGACAGGGAGAGACAGTGCGGGTTAGGATTATAATGGGCAGATGGGGGGACTAGGACTGGTAATGGGTTGATTAGGGAAGGCTAGAACTGGAATGGACTGATCAAGGGGGAGGGTTTGGAGTGGTAATGGGCTGATAGGGGGTAGGACTGGTAATGGACTGATGGGGGGCTAGCATTGGAAATGAGCTGATCAGTGAGGCTAGGACTGATAATGGGCTGATTAGAGGAGCCTAGCACTGGAAATGAGCTGATTAGGGGAGGCTAGTACTGGTAATGGGGTTGAAGGGGGGCTAGCACTGGTAATGGGGTTGAAGGGGGACTAGCACTGGTAATGGGGTTGAAGGGGGACTAGCACTGGTAATGGGGTTGAAGGGGGACTAGCACTGGAAGTAAGCTGATTGGGAATGGGCTGATTGTGGGGAGGGGAGGATAGAGCTGCTGGCCCTGGAAGAAAACTGGGGGCTAAGGCTACAAACGGGCTGATACGAGGGGATGGGAGAATGGAACTGGAAGGGAGTGGATCTGAGAGGGGCTGCCATGGTATTTGTACTAGAAGGGACTGGTCACTGGGGAAGGAGGGGGACTGGAAGGGAAAGGACACCAGTGGCAGTCATGGGAAGGCAAGTTGACATTGGAAGGTACTGGGAGTGAGGACTGGAAAGGGGCTGATACTGGGGAGGGTTACTGGGACTGGAAATAGGGGAAGAAAACAAAAGAAGAGATAAGAAATGGCAGATGGACCATAGACCACAGAAAGAGAGCTAAGAGAAAACAGGAAAGCAGAAGCCTTAGATCGGGACCAGAATGATCAGAGAATAAATTGGTCAGACAACAAAGGTAGAACAAATAATTTTATTTCATATTAGTGACTTGACTACAAAATCATAATAATTTTGAAATCAAATATTGTTACTTGTTTACTGGGATTAATTATTGTGGTTTAAATAAGTAAATTTTATAAATAAAAACATAATGCAAAGGCCTATATTAATAATTCAACAAATGATTACAGCGACAATGCGTTAACTGTAAAGGAAGAGAGACGCATTTGATTTTATCATTGGGGTCATCACAAGTTGACCAATGGTAAAAGGGGTCACGGTACAAAAAAGGTTGAGAACCACTGCTTTACCCTGTTGGAGAATGGGTACTTCCTCTATTGCTTCTTGGGCAAGGAGTGTTGAGACTTCTTGATCCAGTAGATTGCCTGTAGAGGTTTGGGAATTGAACTGTCTTACGATTGTAGGAGGGGGCAAGCTGTGAAAATCAAGCTTGTACCCCTCTCCTACAATGGACAGAGTCCAATCTTCTGCTGTTATTTGGTGCCATCTGATGGGAAATTGCACAACCTGCCTGGAATGTTTAGAGGTTCTAGACCCTTCAGAGGCAGGAAGGCCAAGCTCTCTAGAAAGGAGTCAAAGCCCTTGAGGGGGCTGAGCCTGTGGAGCTCTCGGGCCTC
This sequence comes from Ichthyophis bannanicus, assembly GCA_033557465.1. Classification (NCBI taxonomy): domain Eukaryota; kingdom Metazoa; phylum Chordata; class Amphibia; order Gymnophiona; family Ichthyophiidae; genus Ichthyophis; species Ichthyophis bannanicus. The sequence continues at coordinate 21,143 of JAWIIG010000250.1, forward strand.
TTGGCTTCTTTTGTTGTCTGGATTGTTGTTGTTGTCCCATTTGGGCAACTTGATCCTGATCTTCCCCTTGCTGGGTATAGGATGGATAAAACTACCTCTTTTTGATGAAAAATGGTTTTTTATGGAGTTTCTTTTTGGCTGGAGTGGCTGTAGATTTTGACAATCTGTCTAAAGTGATATTGTCAGCATCTATCTCATTAGCCTTTTCCTGCCAATTCTTGCCAAAGAGGTTTTCTCCTCTGCAAGGGATGTTTCCTAACTTATCCTGTACCCAAATCGCCAAGTCTGATGCCTGAAGCCAGGCAATCCGACGTGCACCAATGGCAATAGCAGAAGTTCTGCTGATGCATTCAAAGCAGTCAAAGGCTGCACGATTTACAAACTTGGAAACGTCTTGAGCATGCTTGACAAGAGTAAGGAAGTCCTGTCGTTTTGTCATCAGGGAGAAGGGGGCTCATAAGCTCCAAATCTCCTGTGACTTCTTTGAGGAACATTCCCAAATATAAAATATATGAGCTGATCCTAGCTGAAAGCATGGAGACCTGAAATGTTCGACGCCCAAAGGCGTCAAAGAGTCCTGCATTCACGACCTGGAGGACTGGATGCATGTCTTTTTGCACTTTTCATCCTACACATGGCTGACTCCACTACCATTGAATGGTGTGGCAGCTGAATCTTTTGAAAGCCAGGACATGGTGGAACTCGATACATGGTAGCGAGTCTCCTAGAATGAGGAGATGTGGTCAAAGGTGTTTTCCACATTCTGAGCATCAAATCATGAAGAATTTCATGAATGGGCAGAGTGGCTGCCTCTTTGGTAGCCTTAGGGTATTGGAGAATTTCCAATTCCTTTGCTTTAGATTCCTTTTCAGGAGCTACCGTGATTGAAAGGCCTCGGGCCACATCACGAATAAAATCCTGAAAAGACATGCCCTCCGAAGGAGACATTCTGCGTTGAGGAGAAGAGGAGTCTTCCGGGAGAAGCACTCTGGTACCGGCAGAAGTATCAGAGTCCATCAGAATAGGAGAATTTGAAGTATCTCTGATCCTGATGTTCATGCAAAGCACGGTATCGGTATTGATCGAAGTCAGTACCGAGTTGGTCCGGTACCAATCTGTCGATGCCAGAAAATTCCCATCGGGCTGGTACCGTCACAGTGCTGGTACCTGTATCGGTACCGGTGCTGGTACCGGCATCTGTATCTGTGTCGGTAGCGGTGCCTGTTGAAGCTTAGGTAGCGGTGTCAATGGTACCGCAGCTGTAAGGAGAGCTGAAAGACTTCGTTCGATAGCGAGGAACCTCTGGTCTATCGACGCTGCCGATGCCTGGGCGTCGGTACCGGTAGAAGCGGCCAGAACCCCTGAGCATGGCACCAGTAGTTCTGCCGAGGTCGAGGCCTCGAGAACATCCTGGAGCCCCATTGGTGCTTTGGAGGCCGAAGCCTCCCACCGGGGCTGTTTTGCTAGTGTAGTTTCCTCAAGGGCAATGCCAATGGCTTCTCGATGCTTGGAAGGAGATCTACCCTTTGAGGACCAGCTCTTATGTTTAGTTACCAGAGATCCATGGGAGGAAGACAAGGCTCTGGAAGACGTTGACGCAATGGACATCGCATCTGAAGAAAAAGAGGGTACATAAGAACATAAGATATGCCATACCGGGTCAGACCAAGGTCCATCAAGCCCAGTATCCTGTTTCCAACAGTGGCCAATCTAGGTCATATGTACCTAGCAGTTTCCCCAAGACACAGGTTCCACAATGCTTGTACTGGGTCAAGCATTGATATCCTGGGTCCCTTCTTAATAATGGTTTATGGACCTTTCCTCCAGGAACTTGTCCAAACCTTTTTTAAACCCAGCTACACTAACAGCCCTTACTACATCCTCCGGTAACAAATTCCAGAGTTTGATTACACGTTGAGTGAAAAATATTTTCTTTTATTAGTCTTAAATAGTTTACCCTGTAGCTTCAATGCATTTCCCCTAGTCTTTCTATATTCTGATAACGTAAACAATCGATCTACATTTACCCATTCCACTCCATTCATTAATTTATAGACTTCTATCATATCTCCCCTCAGCCGTCTCTTTTCCAGGTTAAAGAGCCCTAACTGAGGACTTCCGGCGATGCGTGAGTGAGGGAGGCCGTGTCTCCCTCGCTCCGGGGCTGCCTCGCACTAAATCTGTCAATTAACATGTCTTTTTGGACTCTCTCCTCCACCCAATTTTAGGGAGCTGTGTGCTATTAACTCCGGCGTACGGAGGACTTACGACTGGTGGGAGCGATGCCTTTGCCAGCGAGAAAAGAGCGGGAAAAGCCGGTCAGAGCGGGGCCTTCCGCCGCGGCCACACTACAGCCTGCCTCCCCGAGCGCGGACAGTAGAGACTCCACATCGGAGGAATTAGCGAGGGAGGTAGTCCGGCTCCTTGACCCGAAGTTTGATCGCCTCATGCAAAAGCTGGAGGGAATGGAAGAATCGCTGACTGACTTTGGCAAGCGTGTGGATGAGTTAGAGCATCGTGTGGCTGGTGTGGAGGAGGGGGAGGGTCGCCGCGATCGGGAGTTTGAGGCCCAGAGGCAAACCCTGCTAGAGATGCAAAACAAGCTTGAGGACTTAGAGAACCGCTCCCGTCGGAATAACTTACGCCTGGTGGGATTGGGAGAAGACAGGCCTGATCGTGAATTGCTCATTTTTCTTGAGACCTGGCTGCCTGAGGTGCTGGATTTGCCGTAGCTCAAAGGTAACTTTCAAATTGAGAGAGCGCATAGGCTGGGTGTCCGAAGAGAGGACGGGGACCGGCACGTGTGGTGATCATCCGCGTGCTTAACTTCCAACACAAATGGCGTATACTGCAAGCCTATCGGAAGAGAGGCGAGATCAAGTTAGACAATAAAAGGATTTTATTGTTTCAAGACTACTCAGCGGCGGTTGCAGCTAAGCGGCGAGAGTTTTCCCCGATATGCACGGAATGTTTCGCCGATACGCCCGCTTCACCTTGGCCTACCCAGCAGTGCTACGGGTCTCTCTCCACGGCCAGAGCCACACTTTTGAGCAAGCGGCGGCTGCGAAGAAGTTTTTAGCACAGCACCCACCCGCTGATGTGGTTGAGGCTTGCCCCTGACCCGACTGTATCTCAGGGGTGGACGATGGATATTCTTGGGTCCGACCCGCAAGGTTGGCGGCGACGGCCTAACTGCTGCGACTTGGTGTATCTCCCTTTGGACAATGACTGAGAGAAATCCATAGTCGGCCTTGCTGCTCTTCATGTTCTGCTTGGGCAGGGTAGAGCTTCTGTAGCTGGTGTCTGAGAAAGGTCGAACTTACTTTCTTGCTTAATTACCACTGTTACCTATTTTTATTGTTGCTATTAATATCAATATTGCTGTAGCTAGTAACATTATTGCTAGTATCAATACTGTTATATTGTCTGAACCTTAGGCCTGTGAGATGTATTTCTCTCCCTTAGTCTGTCAGTTTGTATGGCATCTCTAGTTTGATGATGGGGGTGGGGGAGGGGGAAAGGAGGAGGTGTGCTTGAGACAGCCCTGAAGCATTGCTTTGGGGTCCCCACCTCAGTGAGGTAACTGAGGCTTGATTAAATGTGTTTTTATGGGGTGTGACAAGTTTTATAGAGTTGAGGATCCAGCCGGTAAGAGAGAGGAGAAGGGGGGCTGGCTTGTATGGAGAGAGAGGGGGGTGGGGATGGCAGGGGTGCTGGGTGGGTGGGGGGTTGCGGGAGGGAGGGGGGGTGGCAGGGAGGGGGGGTGGCAGGGGGGGAGGGTTTTTGTGTGCACGAGGTGAGAGCTGAGAGCCTGGAAATTACCAGACATGCGTTAGTCCATAGATTTCAAGAGCCTGACGAGAAAAAGCATGCCTTTTGGGGAGACCCCGGGGGTTGTTGAGCTCTGGGTCGAGGCTGGGCGGCCAGAGCAGGGGTGTGACTGGTGGTACTGGTTTGATTGTGAGGCTGGTTGACGGGGAGAATGAGAGATGATTTACGGATAGTCTCCTGGAATGTAGGCGGTCTCAATACTCCTGTTAAAACGGACAAAGGATACTGCAGGCCCTGAAGAGGGGACAACGCACAAATTGCGTTACTGCAGGAAACACATTTGAGCGCAGTGGAGCACACTAAACTTAAAAAAGATTGGGTGGGTCAGGTCTTTGCAGCATCCGCAGGTAGCAAGAAACAAGGGGTGGCGATTCTTTTGAAGAAAGGCCTGGCGCTAGAGGTCATTAGAGAGGAAGCGGACCCACAGGGCAGATTCTTCTTTTTGCATGCTAAAATACAAGGGGAGGAACTTTTTCTGGGGAATATATATGCCCCCAATACTTATGACCATCAATTCTTTCAGCTGTTGCTGCGGAAAATACTGGGGCGCCGAAGATACCCTTTGATACAGGCGGGGGACTACAATTGCCCGCATGACCCAACTTTAGATAAATCTAGCACGGGAGGTTTCCAACCGGGCCTGGAGCAAGAAAGGGATAGGATACCTTTGTAATATGGGTGGCTTGATTGACTCGTGGAGGATCTTACACGGAGTAGAGAGGGATTACACGCATCTGTCGAGAGTGCATCAAACTTGGTCTAGGATTGACTATATACTGATCTCGAGGGAAGAGTCTGGAAAGGTGATCAGAGTGGAGATTGAGCCCCTGGTAGTGTCTGATCATGCTAAAGTGGTGCTGGATTGGTCGTTTGTCTTTTCCTGGGTATCTATGGCAAAACGAGGACTTTCGGGCATATCTGATACGTCACGGGAGGAGTATCTGATGTTGAATGATACGGGAGACGTGGGGTGGCGACATTTTGGGAGGCGGGTAAAGCAGTTTTGAGGGGGCATATTAGCCTATGTAGCGAAAGAGAGGAAACGTCTTAATACTCTGATTCTGGACCTGGCGTGCCAATTGCAGGAGGCCAAACGAGCCACTGTGGCGATGCCGAAGAGCACTCTCTGAGTATCTCGAGGTGCAGAGGGCTCTCAACGAGGTGCTACACTAACGAGCGGTTCAGTCGCTCCAGTATTAATAGCCATCAATTGTGTTCGTTATGGAGATCGTGCGGGACGCCTATTGGCGCGACTGGTAAAGCGGAGGGGCGGCATTCAGGGTGTGTGCCCGGGTGCGGGATAAACAGGGTGTGCAACACACTGAGCTAAACCGGATTGTGCAGGTTGTTTAGTCAGTACTATCAAGATTTGTATACACCTGACGCTGAGAACAGAGAGCAGGAGCGGGAATTTTTGGCGGCGGTGACGATGCCCCCATTTGACGTGGGAAGAACTCCAGGTGCTTAATGCGAGGGTAACTCAAGAGGAAATTCAGAAATGTGATAAACGGCAGGGAAGCCCACACAAAGCCCCGGGTCCAGACTGGATATGGGTCTGAATTCTATAAGATTCTTCGATGAACCCCAGTCGACACCCCAACTTTGATGCGCTCCTGTATCAGGAAGCCCAAGAACTAGGTTCCTCACCACCAAAGATTATTGCGTACTGCTGCGACTTGACTATCACTCTCCGCAGGTGCTATCCTGCATCGTACCGTCCCCATTTCAATTAATTAACTCCACTGATATGAAAATCACTTGTGGCCTCAGTGGTTAGCGGCCCGTGTTTACAGGTGACCTTTTGACACTCGGTTGATTGGGATCCATCAATCGGGATTTGTCGAGGGGGGAGAGGAGCCCTTTTCCAATATCCAGTTAAGGTGTTTGCTTGTAATGGATTTGGCTCGAAATGGCTTAAACAAGAGCTGCCCTTTCCCTGAGTCTTTGCGTAGAATGGTCCTTAGATGCCGAAAAGGCCTTTGATTTAGAGTTTCCATGGTCTTATATGTTCGAAGTCTTAGCAAGATTTGGATTTGATTGGAGCCTTTTTTTGGCCCTGGGTGAGACCGCGCTTGTAATGCGAAATTCCCCCCTACTACGATGGCGTGTGTAGCAACGCTGCGGAGGAACCTGCTTCCTTGCACTGTTACTGTACTGCAAAGAGGCCACGGCTCGTCAGGGCTGCCCGCTTACCTCGCCTTTGCTATTTGTCTAGCAGTTTGCGAACCTTTACTGGCTCTCACTCATAGGGGCGGATGGAGATTACGGTGGTATCAGATTATGGCTCCGAATTGGAGGAAATTAAGGTCACGCGTTCGCAGACGATATGTTTTTCATGTCTTGTGTAATCCCGCACGCCCTCCTCTGGAGCAGGCCTTGGGACTGATTCCAGCGGTTTTGGTTCCTTCTCGGGGCTCCGTACAATACAAAAAATGTCACGTAAGTCGGTTGGCATTGTGGAGTTTGGGGAGCGCAGGGCGGGAAACAGGCCAGTGGCGGGTGGGCAATTTCCCATTACGCTGGGCACCAGGAGAATTCCAGGTATCTGGGGATTACTAGATACCAGATCATGTCTCGATCAACCTTTATGAAGCTAACATTCGTACCTATGATGTCACTTGATATACCGACGACTACTAGTGGCGAAATGGAGGGATCTCCCACTCTAGCTTATGGGACGTCTAGCGCTATTTCAGATGATGGAGGTGCGCCCCGACTGGATTTGGTACCTGTTGACTGCTACACCTACCTATTTTGTGATGCTTACGTTCCACGCCGACTTTACTGCTTCTTTGCAGAGGCATATGTAAAACCTTCCTTGGTGGAAGGGAAGGAAATCACGCATTCCGGTGTCCCGTGCTGATGAGCAGCTAGCATCCTAGTGAGGGCTCGGTCTGTTTTCGATAAGAGGCATTACACATTTTCTATTGCTTGCTTCTGGGCCGCTATCCGTGGGGATCTAATTCCCGGGAAGAGCGGAGGCCTACTACTGCAGGGGCTTGTTGACTGGATGTCGACACACCTATCATGCAGCCTACTTGTTGCATGGTAGGAGCAAGGTTTTACCCGAAACGGTGGACCGGGACTCACGATTTACCTTGGTGCATCTTGAGACAGGCGTGGAGACGCGGTCTCTATGTCCCAGAAAAAGGGGGTATGCGTTGGTTTTCATCCTGCCACTCACTGAAATGTTCTCCCATTACGCGATACCATGCCGACTTTGAAGCCCGGGACCTTGGGCAGGGGGGGTTTCCAGCGAGCCCCTTGGGGGAGCGGTGGCTGGGTCTTGGGATATCTTGGCCAATTGCGAATGCCTGTCGGCTTCGCAGGGGGAGTTGGACTCATTCCCAGTCCTTGACCTAGCTTTGCTTGGCTTGTTTTATTCAACTTTATGCCTCAGTCGTTCTATGCTTTTATTTACAGGTGCGGACTTACATCCGAGCCGAGATACACAGACATGGTGGTTTACAGTTACGTTGGTAACAGGGGTTAATGGGACTTCATAATGTTCCTGAGCCTGATCTGCGAACTTTCTCGTTGCCGGGACCCTTGGCGGCGCGGATCATTATGATCTCCTGAGGGGGGAGCGGAGCCCACCCGAGTAGAGAACCATTTAGTTGAGAAAATGGAGTGCGTGCATGGTAATGTGCATGATCACAGTACCTCGACTTATCAAGGAACGCGAGTCTTCAGCAGTCATCAAGCTTCTCTCTGACTCAGTTCGTTCCACGAACTCCAATATAAGTTACATATTGGAGGGCCTATGTGCCCAATATTTGGGCGCCCGCTCTAGGATGGGGCTGCCCTCTCGACAGGCATGGTGGTCAATTGATGCCGCGGGGATCCACAGGGGGACAATGCTGCATGCGTTTTCTGGGAATGTGCATCGACATAAAACAGTTTTGGCACGCCGCAGGTGCACATCATCGGGTTACCCAGACCTTGGAAGACCCCCCTGGGGGAATCTATTGCGCCAAGAGTGGTGCCCTTGTTCGGCGTCCCCAGTATCCCCTCCAGCTATCACCTCCAGTATCCCTTCCAGTATCAATATCACTCTCCAATTGCTCACTTCCAATGTCACTTCTAGTTCCACCACAGGTGCCCTCCGCGCAACCGGGACAGCAATGGGGCTCGTCTTCGTACAGTACCAGCAAACTGCCGAGGTCAGATCCGCGCGGTAGTTGGAAGAGGGCACGAGGGAAGTATTGGGATGACGATTTTCATGGAATATGTGTACTCGAGACAACTACACGCCACGGAGAGGAGGCTTTCTTAGACGGCAGCGAAACATGAGCGCAGAGAAGGATGTGAGCTAATCTCCGGCATAAGGAGATGCAAGTGTGAGGGGACCTAACCCCCTAGAGCGAAGGCAGGCCCCGGGGGCGCCTCCAGGCCAGAGGGGGGATTCGTGGAGATTGGCGCCCATAACAGACGCTCTAGTAAATCACTTGAAGGGCCCCGTTGAGTAGTACGCCACTGCCCAGATTCTAGGAGCTAACGGAAAGCAAGTGGAATTTTGAGAAAATCTATGCGGGGGGTCACTATGGGAGCAAACTAAAGGACGAGAGGGAGGTTTCTTGAGGTTCTGACCTGTTGTGAACGCGAATGACGTGATTGCATGGATTTTGGGGGGACGATCGAACAGGAGTTGCCCTCCTGCCTGCGGTTTGGCAGGGCTATCACTGCAACTGTACTGGGGGTTTGGTTGGAAGGGGATCGTTCCCGCGGCCGAGGGAGTAGGGGAGGGTGTTGCATACGCGGAGAGGACTGTGGCAGGGAGGGGAAGGTAGTTGGTGGGATTGGGGAGACCCTTAGTTATTTTAACCTGCTTTGTGTTGTCTCTAGTTTTTGTTATTGCTATTGTTTGTGTGTTCAGTTTACGCTGCTCCAGCC
>JAWIIG010000251.1:0-29805 GCA_033557465.1 Ichthyophis bannanicus
GAGTGCTGAGTTACGTCATCAAGTTGACGGACTTCAGGCTGAGGCGACCAGACGGGCTAGCAATAGTTTTTTTTCACCAGGTACTTCTAGCCTGTGGTGTCTGCGATGCCAAGAGCTAGTGGCTCAGGTTTCCGCTCTCAAAAAGCGGGGTGAACAGGATCAAAAGGAATTGCAGTTTCTGACAGTTTGTAGAACTGAATTAGCCGCCCAAACCAAGAGGTTAAAAGCGGACGCTTCTCTTTTTGAGCAACGAGAGAGTGCTTTGATGGCTGAGCTCGAGGCCACAGAGTCTGCTCTCAGTGCTGAGAGACGGCGAACAGCCGATCTGCAAAGACAGCTTGCTACTGCACGTCAGGAATGTGGGCAGGAAATACAGAGAGTTAACCTAGAAATCCAGCAGTTAAGAGCTGACTGTTTTGAATTAGCGTGCATGTCCACTTCTCAAAGTAATGAGACAGAGTACAGGGATAATTTCAGCCCTCTAGCTTCTCGAAGTACCAGAGGGTAGATGACGACAGGTTGCCACTGGAAACCCTGCCCAGTGTAGAACGGCAGCTTTTCCAGAACAGAGTCAGTTCTCTCCCATCAGCGCATGAGCACAGGAGAGAAACTGGGCGGAGTGAAACACCCTACTCTCGACCCCTCCCCATACAGGGAGCGGTGGAGGGGGGGGGTGAGAAGTCTCCCTGGTGATGGCACACTGTACCAGCAGCGACCACCAGAGGGAGCTGAAGGGACGAAAAATTCCTTATGCTCCCGTGTCCTGCAAGGAAAAACACAAATGAAGGTGCATCTGTCGCACAATTACAAATTATCAAGACCTTGCGGAGCATGGTCACTCCTTTTGAGAAAACTGGTCATGCCACCATAAATGAACATTTAGCTGCAGTCAAAGATGCCTTTCGGGCACTGAACATTACCAGGGGGGAGGACATGGTTTTGTATCTTCCATGGTCTTTTGATGTGCCTTGCCAGCAATTTATTCGGGCCATGGCAAGATGAAAAGAAGGACATTGTCATTTTTGAACAGGCACTAAAGAAACATTATGGGCCATACCCTGATGATATTGCTGCAAAGCAGGCAGCATTTAGTATGACTCATAGGGAAAATGAAACTCCCCGAGAGTTTGCTTACAGACTTAGGCAGACTTTCTTCCAGAGTGACCCTTCCTGGGAAACAATAGAACACCATCAGGAGTTTCGTAATCTTTACTGTCAGTTGCTCCTTCCATCTATCAAGCCTTATATGTCTGACAAGCGTCACGAACCCCTGTCACGTGTGATAGAACATGCTGAGTGGATTTGGGAAGCTGTTCCCAACATGAGAGCAACCAATACTGGCAGCACAGTAAGGGCTCCCAGCAAAGCCAGAGAGCCAAAACAGTGTGTTAGTGCTGTAAAATCCACTCTTTCGTTAGAAAATAACTCTTCTCCTTCTGTTCCACAGAATCCTCCCAGGCCACCCCAGAATAACCAGTCATCTGGGTCTAAGCAGCGCTCTGGGAATCAGCGTTTCACTCCACAGAACCGGAACTGGAAGAGAAAGCCCGGTTTTGACAAATACCTGGAACTGGAGAAGAGAATAAGCGAGCTGACAGATATGATGAAGGCTACCATTGCATTCAGCTCCTCACAGGAGGCTCCTGCTAGTAGCGCACCTCCTAAGCCCCGAGCAAAACCTCAAAAGCCGGAGGAGGAACTGGTTGACTCCTCTTCCCCTTCTAAGGCGACTGAATGACTAACCGACTTTGTTTCTGTCCCACAGGTCACTATTGCACAGGTGCAGCCAGTTCAGATGGATGCCACCCCAGGGACACAGAGTGACAGTCCTGCCATGGACAGCGAGGGTCCAGCCTTTGACACCATCAGGAAGCACAAGTACTTTCTGGGTAAACTCAAGCCAAAAGGACAGAGGTATACTGTTCCTGTTACAATTCAGCAGGCCTTTTCTCTGTGAGGGCCTGATAGATTCAGCCTCTGAGGCTACCCTGATTACCTCGAGTCTCTTTGATAGACTCACTGCTTCCTTGGGGAGTCAGAGGACCCTACACGTCACACCCAGTGATTTGTCACTCGCAGCTTATGGGAATCAGCCCATAGAGTCTATGGGGCAGGTCTGGCTTAACCTCCAAATTGGAAAATTACAGGTGAAACATCCTGTAGTCATTACTAAGTGCCCTGGGGAAGAATTCTTGATTGGCAATGAGCTCCTGAAACGGTTACGCCCCATTCTGGACTACGTCCAGGAAGTGATCTGGACACAGGTCACACATCCCATACCTTATGCTAGGGTAAAACATGACAGAGTCAGTGGTCCTTGTTCGGTGGAACGCACAAACAAGTCCATCAGGATTAATTTCCAGAGGTCAGCTGATCCCCAAATCCTTCAGCTCCAGTATGAAAGGGCTGGAGATGAGGATCAGGGCATCAGCGACGTGGTTCCATTGCAGTGGGTTCAGTGGCTAACATTGTCCTTGATACTGACTGCCTGCAGATATTCCTGAAGGAACCTGTGGAAGGTTGTGAGGTGCAAACCCCTCCTCCATCCCATCCCTGCCTAGATCACCCTAGGAGACTGACGGACATCTCTCGGCTGAGAAAGGTCCCTTTATATATGTGCAGGTGGGCATGTCCCAAAAGGAAAGGGCCTACCTATTACCCCACTGTGACCACTCCCTCATCAGTGAGACTCTTTTCTATCGGCTCAAACAACAGCTTACCCTTGATTGGGTAATGGGAGCGAAGACTTCGTTCCAAGTGCCTGGGGAAGGGCTCAAGACATTAATGGGCTACTGCAATCTCCCCTTGCAAGTTGGGGTCAAAGGTTTTCGGCACACCTTCTCCATCATCAGAGGACTTGAGGTGCCCCTCTCCTTAGGCTCAGATTGCCTTGTTCGACTGGGAACTTATGTGGATTTTGTGAACAACATCCTCTGGAGTAGGATGGAAGGAGATCCGGTGGATTTCTCTGGTGCCCGCCCATCCCTACGGGCTGGTCAGACTATCCTCAAGTCTGTGAAGTGGTCTGTGCAGAAGACATCCACATACCTGGGAGGGTACAGGATTGTCCCCTGCCGATACAGGTGACCCGAGGACATGTGTTCTCAGACAACTTGGTCTTCTTCAGTCCAAATTCCCGTTTTGAGGAGCTGGGCCTAGCCATGGGTCCCATACCCTGCATGGAGGCCACAGCTCCCTCCTTACACTTATTGCTCACCAATCCAAATCCAGATCGCATTCACCTTGTGAAAGGCGAACCCCTGGGATTCCTAGTGGGAGAATCGTTCCCAAGTGTGGAATTGAGTCTACAGATTATTGGGGAAGCCCCTGTTTCCTGGAACATCTGTGATGGGGGGGGACCCCTGCGTGTGTTCGATCCTCACCCCGAGGCCTCCTCACCTTACAGTTTGTCTGGCCACATAGTGCTGTGACCTCACAGGTGGACCTCGAGTCTGACCATCTGATTTTGTCAAGTAAACTTGATGAGGCTGTTAGTTCCCTCACCCACCAGGGGGGGGAGCCCCATGCTGTCCAAGCCATCCAGGTCTCCTCTCTCCAAGATGAGATTGAGGAGAAGGTTGAAATACCTTCAAATAAACCTGTTCTGGGATTTGATGAAATGGTTGCGGGAAAACTTGCTGAAGCAGACGCCTGCACTGATGAGTCAGAAAAGGCCCAATTAAAAGAACTGCTGTACCGTCACAAGGACCTGTTTGCCACTGACACCTATGACTGTGGTCTCACCGACCTACATGTCACCCGTATTCCTACGGATCCAAACAGTAAACCTGTCTTTGTGAGGCAGTATAAAATCCCATTGGCCTCCTATGAATCCGTTCAGGAAATCATTAATTCCCTGGAACAAAAGGGAATTATACGTCAATGCAACAGTACTTACAATGCCCCACTGTGGCCTGTCATCAAGAAGGACTCTAGCTGGCGCTTAGCTTTGGACTATCGCCAGCTTAATAAAAAGGTACCTCTATCCAGATGGCCTATGGCACATCTGGAACAGAACTTAGCCACCATCAAGGGTGCAAGGTACTTTACCAGCCTGGATCTGGCCTCAGGATTTTGGACTATACCTGTCCATCCAGAAGATCAGCATAAGCTGGCTTTTACCTTCGGTAGGCGACAATATACTTGGAATCGGACACCGTTTGGTTATTTGAATGCCCCAGCAGACTTCAATATTTTCCTGCATAAGGCTTTGCCTGATGCTGAGACTAGAGGCACCCTCGTCTATGTAGACGACATTCTGGTGAAGAACACCAGGTTCACTGACCATTTGCAAGAAATCAGAGACAATGTCTTCCAGCAACTGAAAGCTGCGGGAGCAAAGCTGTCCTGGTCAATAGGGGCCAATGGTCTGCCGCATCCCCTCAATTATTTGGGTTACGAAGTTTCTGCTGAGGGGACTGCGAACCTCAAAGGAAGAGAATTGCGGCCTATGCAAACAACTCAAACGTCCGACCAACGTGGAGTGAGCTGCGCTCATTCTTGGGCATGTTTGGCAATTAGTCACGACAATTTGTGGATCAATATTCGGGAGATTTTCCCGACCCCTGGTCAAAAACTCACTCAAAAGAGCTGAACCTTGGGTATGGAATCCCGACCAAGAGGCAGATCTAGAAGAGCTGAAGGCAGCTATTGAGTCGAGCTCCCCGGGGTCCTTCGCCTATCCAGAAGAGTGGCAGTAGAATTCTTTCAGTCACAGTGGAACTTAGGTGTTCACCGATCACTCTATGAGGTGCTGTTCTGTACCAGATGCGAGTGGACCACAGATAGGAAAGTTATTGCCTATTGTCCAGCAAAGCTTTAACGGAAGTGGGAGCAGGACAAGTTACCTCTGACTGTGAGCAAATCCTTGTTGTCCACCAGTCTGGGCCCTCCAATATTTCCGCAGGGTTATATCGCGTCAAGTGTAGGAGAGGTTGTGTTGTTGAGACTCAGTCACCAAACCCATCAAGTTCCTAGGCAGTGATCGGATCTAAATCGGGACCGAAGTGTCCAAACAGTCGCAATTGTCTCCTGGACCTTAGCACTTCAGCGGCGTGGCACCCTGGAGTGTCAGGTATGCTCAAAACCGCAAGGATGCCGACTCGCACATGGGCCTGGCTGAATTGCACGAGTGCACTGCCATGAGAACCTCTATTGGGTAATTTAGGACATTCCGATACCTGGAGTGCATGTACGCCTGAGCTCGTTCTCGTCATAGTCCTTAGAAACAATGATGAGAACCTCTGTAAAGGGCTACCCCAGGGTGTATGTGGACGGTTGTTGCTTACCCGTTCGAGAGCACTGACCATGAACTGTGTAGCAGGTTATAGGTGTGGTTTGGAACCAGATACCACCCTTGCTGACCTCCCGTCAAGTACCGTCTAGGTACCAAAAAACTAATCACAGTATGCAGAGCATAGCTGCACGCCCTGGCAGCTACTCCAGTCTGCGGCTCAGGGAGGGGTTCACACCTCTAACCATCTGTACTGATGCAGACTACGTACGACACGAATTTTGTTTCCCACGTACCCGTTTTTTCGGGAAGAATCTAACAATATTGCTGAATTCCAAAGGGAAACCTGTCAAAACACATGCCGGATTGATTGCTGGCCTTGTGAACAAGGTGTAAGCTCATGAACCATGACATGACCATCTACTGGAAGAAAGTGAATGAAAGGTCACTCCCCAGTTGGTTGATTCAATCCTGGACAAGATTGGAAATGATCTAGCTGATCAGCTTGCCAAGGAAGGGGGCGTTCTCCTGGAGACCTCTGGCAGGTTGGACAGGCTTCCCGAGACCAATGGGCTTCAAATGGTGACGGCGGTTACCCGGCGCCAAGCTCAATTAGCCACCATGCCCCATGTGCGTTCAATGGTGTGGCAAAGGGAGGAGCAGATCTCGACCTCGTGCAAGCCGCAAACAAGATACTACTCTTGGACGTTTCTACCTTTTGCTGCAGAACCCCCAGGGAACACCCATTAACTCTGGAGGATTGTCAGGACGATGAGGAAAATGAGGATCATCTACATCTCCAAGGACTGTGCCAAACTCCAGAAAGATCTGTTGAATCAGGATGAGTACGAAGGTAATGTGCAATGGGTGGTACCTCGGGCCCCTTCCCCGTGGAGTTATGTTACAGCACGCTCATGATGAACCTTGTTGCCGGTCATAGAGGTGACCGAAGAACCTATGGAAAAGGTGAAACAAGTGGCCTAACTGGCCCCACAGTACCAAGATGTACAGTTGTATACTAAAGGTTGTCTGTACCTGTTGCAGATTTTCAACCTGGCAGACTCCGGCTCATAGAGCCACCTTTGAGAAACAGAGGTATGACCATGCCTTGGTCGGATCTACAGATTGATTGGATTGGCCCCGTGCCACGATCCTCTCGAGGGCAACAATATAGGCTGACAGTTACCTGCTTATTTACTAAGTGGGTCGATTGCAGCCAGCCACCAACTGTACCGCCGAGACCAACGGCCCACCTTGTTGTTAACACCATGTTTTGAGCAGGTGGGGCCTCCCCATGCGAGTGGAAATCCGACCCGGGTTCCCACTTCACAGGACAAGTCATTAAGCATCTGTGGAAGGTACTAGGTGTGAAGGCCAAAGTCCGGGCGTGCTGTTCATCCACAAACCTCTGGGGACAAGTGGGAGAGAGCAAAACAAAAAAAAACTATCATCAGTATCTTGAACGAAGTATGTTTCTTCCTCTGGGAAGGACTGGGACATCAAACTGCCCTTGGTCCTGATGGATTATCAGAGCCACGCGTCATCGTGCTACTGGGGTGGCCCCTTTGGAGATGATGGACAGGTAGCGGACATGGTCTTACCACGTCATCTTAGTTACAGGAATAATGATGTGAATATCGCTGCTGCTACAACTGCTCATGACTATGTTGCCCATTTAAGACAACACTTGCCAAAGTGCCTTGGCCCCAAAAGAATTTGGACACTGCTGCTAGGGGTAGGAAAGACCTACTATGATTTGAGGACTACCTCTAAAGAATACCAGATTGGCGATAAGGTATTCTACTACCAATTGGTGGGTAAGAATAAGGTCAAAGGACCTGTAAATTTCTACCTAGCTGGAAACGGTCCATTTCCATATTGGGGATAAAGCCTCCCCTGTTGCTTTATCAAATTCGAATGAAGTCCAGTACTGAGAGGGAAAGCTCCCTAAATGGGTGCCACATTAATCAGCTTAGACCATGTCATCCCAGTAAGTTCCTTTCCGGAAGAACCTCTTGCTGAAAGTGAGTGATGCTTACACCTTGAGGCAGCATAGCCAGTTTGTTTTTTCTTTTACAGATGGCAAGGTCTCCGGACTTTTGAAGGTCCTGTTTCCTGATTTTGATGTTTGATCGGGATCCGAGGTTGCCAAGATTGATTGAACCTGGGCCTCTTTCTGGGCTGTCCGTGCTACAGGATGGCGCCGGGTTTCCTGATTTACACAGCTCCCAGACTGTCACACAAAGTTTTTGTGTCCCCTAGATCCCCCGGACATGTGTTTACAGAAAGCATTTTGAATCGTCTGTATTGTACGCACCACTAATATGCCAACAGTACCTAATCTTGGCATCGTGCCAAACGCTCTAAAGACATTCCTTGGTTATGTCCCTGGTAAACCTTTCCTGAAGGACACTTCTACAGCTCTTTGTGGGTATGTCTGCTGGAAAAATCGTGAAAGAACAATGTAAAGTTACCATGACCCAAGTATACGATGAGACTTTTTCAGAGACAAAAGATTGCTGTTGTCAACAATGTTTGGCTGGGTAGCACCCCTCTGAGTGAACTCCATGGTCACCATGAATAAACATGGACATTCATAATAGAGTTCCTGCTACCCTGGCAATCGTTTGCTTGATTTGAATGGTTCCCAAGAACTCCATTGTTAATGGTGGTGGAGTTGTCCTTGTTTTATCTTTGATGCTGACCCTGTTTCGCACGGAGCTCCTGATATCTGGATGTGTTTCGAGGTCATGAGATTTGACTTCCACTGCAAGGCCTTGACCAATCTTTTGGACTATTCGTGACTCTCAACACAGTTGAACTGTCCATTGACCAGGACGCCCTTTGCCCATTGCTGATTATAACTTTGATTCACCTGATGTGGACAGTTTTAAAACAAAACTGATTTATGGTCCCATGTCATTGTGCCTGGTCTTTTCTTCTGTTGGTGCTCCAGTTTCTTATCTCTTTGTAATCAACCAGAGACCAGATAGTGTTGTTTTTCGTGCTTCTTCGGTTCGCCACCTTCATAATGCATCCTGCACCTGCTGCTGCCTGACATGAGTCTGCAGGACCTTGCCTGGGACAACGTCACACTTTTTGAATAAGTTGTCACCGTTTTTTCTGTCTTTGAAAGTTTATCCATTACTCGTTATTGAGTTGTTTTTTTTTTTCATAGATAGCATGTGTTCATTTTACTACACACAGTGTCCCCATGGCTTCTCATTACTTTTGAGTGTTTCACTGCTTGGTGTCGTTTCCACTAACCATTAGAGTGCCATTACTGATATGCATGTTTTGGTTTGGATACTATATCGATACTCTTGAGTTTTGAAGTTGGGGGGGGGGGGGGGGGACATGTCTTACTCTTAATTGATTTGACTTGCCCTTGTAATCAATGGTCATTTATTGACTTTGGACGTCTTTTATTGCGTTGAGTGTGTTCACGTATATTCCTCATGCAGATATTTTGGACTCTTCATGCAGTTGTGCTTGCAGTATTATCCAATTATCATGCATTAGTCAATCATTTTTGTGCATTTGGTTCTGAACACTGCACGGTAGTACTGGCTAGTTAGGCTTTTGTACGATGGACGTGTACTCCCTTGTAGGCATCCTCCATCTTACAAGGGTGGGGGAGATGTAGGGGGCGCTGGTACCCCTGCAATTCTACATGCAAAACTCTCCTTGCGCTCCGCTGCCAACTTCCAGGCCTGAACCAAACTGCACAAAACAAGATCGGAATTCTACACTTAACTTTTGCTGTGTTCAGCTATAAGCCTGCCCCCTTCAATGCAAATGCTGGATTCAGCCGTTTCTAAGTGTGCAGTGCATACAGAGGCTATTGTCCGTGGCTGGCCTTGGACACTTGTACATGCCCAGAAGTCACATACTGTTGCTTCTGCCTGACTTTTACCATGGCGCCTTTGTTTGCAAGACGCTGCGCATCATCTACCTCTCTGAATTCCGCTGAGAACCCCTCAGACTGACTGACGTTGCCATTTACACAATCATCGGACCATATGACGGAGGATTCACACACAGAATTCTGCAATTCTGCGCTGGAATAGTGGTTCTAAGCTTCTAAAGTAGCGGTGAGAGAAGGAGTTGGGGTTTTTTCTCCCCACCTGGACATATACTTCTGCCACCAGTCTGCTTGCTGTGCACTGCGCTACACTGCATTCCTGAGCCCTTTGGGCCTTTCCGCCATACGTGTGGGCTAGGCCGTTCCTTCACAGGTCTGAGATAAAGACTTTCCACTGAGCCCTCCGGTTTCAGACTTACTGCGGCTCGCCTCTGAAGGGGCTGGAGCCGGCATTTAGCTAACAGCTGCATCCTTGGACGAAGCTGTCTCTGGCCCCCTGTCGAGAGCTAAGGTACGGACTTATCTCTCCTCTCCTGGCAAGGGCAAAGGGGGTTAGCAATATATTCTCTTACGTTCTTTCTAAGTGCAGAGCGCATATCAGTGACGTCTGATTTACTAATTCGTGATTTAGTACGTTGTCCAATGTATATCTGTACAATAACCAAATGTAATTGTTACTTTATGTTTCTAATTAGCCATATATCTGTGTGTGTATATTTTTCTATTTGGTTGCCTATAATAAAGTCCCTAATATATATCTGCAGACAAGAATTCCTTTCGTTGGCTCATTGCCAGAATAACTTCCGAACCTTGGGCTGTATATTAGTAAGCTATCCTCCCCTAGACAACCAACAGAGAGTCTAACTTATTTTTTTGTGGCTACGAATATACCCGACAGCACTTCTGATAAATAGCTCGTCAACCTACGTCCTTTGTTTATAAGGCAATGTAATCCATGGTTTTATTGTGTCTGCAATCTATTGTTCCTATGGGCTCTGTGGTCATGCGACCCACCAAACATACCCAGCCTATATCACCACACATGATTACAGATGTTATCACAGCATTCAGTGAGATACGCCATTTACTCCATGACATACCTGCCATACCACAAAGACATACCCCACATTCCTGTGCACCACCTGGATAATGTAAACCCCCCATTGAAGTGTTTTATGACAAATAATCTCACCAATGTGTGTATCATATCCATCACTGCAGTGAAGCTACACTCAACAAGTTAAGAATGGTCTCTTAAAAGTCCCCCTCAGCTGCACAACAAGCACAGGGCAACACCAACTAAACATAATCCATGTCCAGGCTACCTGTTCATCCTTTCACATTTTTACACACATCCCATTGGGGGTTGACATGCACAAAACCATAAACATTTGTAATACCATCCACACATACTGAGCACTCACAAAGTATATTGTGCTTAGTGTGACATTTTTGAAGCAAAACATGAGGGGCACTCAAACATAGGCATATCACATGAGCCCTTTATCAAAATAAAAGCATCACAAATGGGTCTGATGTACACTCCACAACAATGGAAAACAATGTCCACTAAATCAGGGAGGCCACAACACCCCGCGTTAAACCTCTTCCACCATATGTCTGACACTGTTGGCGTTAGCCATACAAATGCTACAAAGCAACCTGTGATCTGACAAGCAGCTGCCTGCTATCACAGAGCAACACTAATTGGTAATGTCACCCGCCAAAACATCCCACAGCAGATACACTACAAACCCAAACATCATCTGCCACCACACTGTTGCTGGGGCACTCCACCCATCATTTTGTGTCACACTCAGGAACCCTTTGGGGGGTGGGGGGGATGTTGGCATTGTGACTCAACTGTTAATGCAGTTTGGCCTACACATGCAATATGTACATCAACAAATAAACCCAAAAAACCAATACCACACATTGTAAAGCACATTTGTGTGTTAATATGTGATTAATACGTAACATGAGGAAGAGCTCCTGCAATTAGCCTCTGCCTGACCGCTGAGCCCTCCCCCGTGTGTTCACCACTGGACACGTACAGGGGGGCACATTGGATCTTCCTCAAGATCCGCCATTAATATCTGCAGGGATATTGTGCCGTGAGAGCCAATGTTGTGCCGGATGCAACAGGCTATGATAATCTCTGCAACAGTGCGTGGCTCTTATATTGTAAGGCCCCACCTGTCCTATCCAGACAACCTGAAGCGACTCTTCAATACGCCAAAGGGTAGAGCTCTATGACTGAGCGGCTGCGAGGCATGGGGCCTCATTGTACCCTCTCTGCTCTGCACGTGTCTGTGGCCGACGATACAGGAGTCAGCCAGCCAGGGGCGACAACCATATCCTGCAATCACCTGCAGAAACAGAAATCTTTGCATGTAAATGCAGCGGCCTCCATGTGAAAAAAATGTAAACAGCTTTGTACACATGAGATCAAAACCCACCAAAACTGTATTACACTGATTATACAGCACAACAACTATCCAGCTCTTACAGATATACATATGATGACATAAAATCACACATGGCCAGTGCAGCCTGTAAACACATAGCAAAGATTAAAATGTTACCAGATCCACCCCTACATACTGTGTGTGTGTGTGTGTGTGTGTGTTGGGGGGGGGGGGGGGGTTTCAGCGCAAAATGTGTACGGTAATGCATTTAATGACAACATCTGCAACACCACACCTGTGAGACCCACAACAGCAATCCAAGGCTCACATAATCAAAGGGAAGTCCCATCAGTAACCAATAAGAAACAGACACCCTTTTTCTGGAGCCACACATATACAACATGTATGCCATGGAGTGATGTGAGATTTAAAAACATAGCACCTCTAGAAATACTGTTTGTTGAAGGTCAGCATATCCAGAATGTTTAGTCTGGCTACCTATGTTGTGTAGTGCTGTTTGCAAATCCCTATATTTCCCATCCTCTTCACATTCACCATCCTGTAAACATCCCTTTGAAGTTACAGTCGTCCAACATGCACTCTGTACACCTCATAAGTTTTGTAATACAACAAATGCATTTTAACATTAACGTCCTGTGTAGCGAGATCCAAAAATTCACTGTATGCACCAACTTGGTCCCACTGCGATAACAGTAATCTCTCCACAATTTGAAGCTAAGTGCGGATGGACACACAAGCTTACTTTAAATCACGCTCATATACAGTGTCAAAATGTAAGCTATACCCCATCTAGTGTTCCTAGCCTACTGTGACATAGCCAATATGTATGGGCAAAAGCTATATACCACGTTTCTTTCCCTGCTGGAAATGTCCACATCAGTCATCAGAAAGTCCTCTACACCTATTCACGTTAGCTATTGCCCCTGGGTGGACAACTCCAGCACAGTGTATGTGTGTGTAAACGTAACACACAAATGACATGTGTGTAGTTCTACGGATTGTGGAAAAAAAAATAACTATAAATAACCTCTAAACATTATAAAATAATTAAACCATCAACACCATTAGTATGTGATGTTCAAAAACCCCCCAAACACCATCCCATGTTTGCATATGATACCAACATGCACTCTGAGGAAGCATTACCAACATAGACATATTCACTGTGGTGTATGCACATGTACAACATGTGCATGTTAAGATCATTTACTGTTTAAAACATTATGATGTGTGTTTAATGTTTCTTGCATGTACAAGATGTACAGGACACCTGTCATCATGATTACTGACACCAGGCCGGGTGGATAACATCTATCATATGTGAAGTGCATGTGTACCATCAAAGTACATCACATCTGTGATTACACATAGAGACATGTATAAAGAGATAAATAGATTACACATTGCGACATACTCACCCAGCAATATACAGTCGACATATCGTCCTCCTGCAAATTGTGTGAATATTGCCGACTGATGAAGGATATAGGAGTCATGGGTGGACCCTGCAAACCTAGGGACCACATTTCAGAATATGTAGATTCTGTATCAAACACAACCTGAACATTCAGGGAATGGTAGTGTTTGCGGTTGCGGTACGCTACCTCCCTGTCTCTAGGCGGGACAGGGCAACATGTGTGCAATCAATAGCTCCCATCACGTGTGGTATCCCGGCTAATGACTCAAAGGCCTGTTGCAGGGTCCACCATTGTTGCCTAGTGTGGGGCATGGCTATGTAATTCCCCACCCGGCTGAACATGGCACGCAGTACTTGGTGGAGACATCGTGAGAATGTGGGGCGGCTCATGCAAACCACTGCGGGCCACAGATGACTGGAAACAGCCGGAGGCCAAAGAAATGTAAGGCAGCAAGGAGCTTCACTAAACCTGGTATTGCATGGGACCGATCAGTTAGGGGCTCAAGGGCAGGTCTGAGATCCTCATAGCGTCCCCTAATAGCTCTTGTGCTCAAGTCGGTAAAGGGAGATGACCTGGTCCTCTCGCATGTCATGGAGCTGGGGCCGGGGCCTGTAGAGGCGTGGCTGCCGAGCCTGCACCTCGGGACGTCGACAGCGCCGTGCACGCACAGCACATGGTTGGAACGCCCCCACAGCTGCAGGCCTGAGTTGCTGCGGGACTATACCCATGCCCTGTTCCACAGCCCCATCGACACCATCTCCCCTGTCCGGCAACCCCAGCATCTGCCCACTGCACAGGACACATGCAGCAACATATATATGCGCCATAAACTCCTCCTAGCAAACTAAACACAAAATTAAACACTGGCACACACAAAAACCTATCTAAGCTATGTACAAACTTCACACCACAGAGGACTATACACACAAAAGACTATACAATCAACAGTAAAAACAGCAACAAAACAATCCCACCATACACCTGCTACAACTCCCTTCCTGTCTCTCAGCAAACACACTCCTACTCTTCTCCAACTATAACCCTCAACCTGGACAAACTCTTCACCTTCAATATATAGATTGTTTCTGTGCCTAAACGGGCAATGAGCATGCGCAATTGCTCGTAGACGGCAATCCGGTGTGGCGCGCATGCGCGAGCTACGCATGGGTGTGGGCACGTGCGTGGTTACACGTACATGCGCATTGCCTCGCACAGGCGCAAAACGCACAAAGACGCCCATGCGGCACAACTCGTTACGCGCATGCGTTTTGTACTACCTATATTTTACAGACCCTAGGGGTGGTGACGTGTAAAGACACCCATGCGTAAGCCGGCACGCGCACGTCGCAGGAGCGCGACGCACGAGCGCGAGGCAGGAGCGCCACGCCTGCCCAAATGCGCATGTGCCAAAAATCACGTGGAAAAAAGGTATAAAACGGCCTGACCACGCGGCACAAGGTGAGGGTTGTTAGAGGATTTCCAACGACAGACCAGAGAGTTGCAGAGACATCCCGACACAGAGCCTAGGCTACACGTAGTCACAGAAAAGAGTGAGAAAAGACTGGTAGAGAATGCAATAGGGATTGAGGCGTGTGGTGGGATTACGTCTGAGGAAGGAGAGATAGAGACAGTTAGACAGAGTTGAGGGATAGAGAGTGTGTTAGGGATACGGCACAGGAGAGAGGGAGTGGTAACCAAAAAAGGTTCCTGTATTATCTCTGTCCCCTTGTTTATTTAAGTCACAGTTCCCCATTGTTACAGTGTACTGTCTTCTGACCTGTAGTGTCCTTGGTTTTGTTTTGTTTTTGGCTCTGTCCTGCGGGGTGTAGTCTAGTGTGGGTGTGTTGAGAGTAGCCTTTGCCCAAGATGGAGATGGAGAGGGACAGTGACAGAGAGGATCAGGGTGAGGTGGTGGAGGCTGTGGGCCAGCCAGTTGGTGATGAGTCAACCATGGCACAGGCTAGTCAGGAACAGGCAGGGCCATCTGCTGTGCCACAACAGTCACTTTACATCCAAACGGCCAAAGAAAAAGGACACCTCTGCCAGCAACACAGAGGAAGAGAGCAGTCAAATCAGTGACAGGGAAAACCACATACTACTGTCATATGTCCATTGACAACTATGATGTATTATTTGGCCGAATGAGCACACGTGCAACTGTGGCAAACAGATTGGCCGTGTGGGAGGATGCGGCGTGATGCAATGGCTGAGGTAGGGGGTCCTGCACGTGATGTGGAAAGTCTCAAAAAAGATTTTCAGACATCAAAAGAGGTGTCCGTCAGCACATGGTTGCTGAAAAAAAACATGCTATGGGCACAGGTGGCGGTGGACCCTTTATACCCACCCTCACCACCCCTCGAACAAGAACTTGCAACACGATTGGGAGATATCTACCTTCGTGGACTGCCTGAGGCCCTTGATACCGCACATCCACATGCAGGTATGTACAACAAATGTGTTTTTCTGTGTCCTGTATAAATCAAAACATGTCAAACAGAACACTCATATGCACATATACCCCCATAT
The DNA here is from genome assembly GCA_033557465.1 of Ichthyophis bannanicus. Classification (NCBI taxonomy): domain Eukaryota; kingdom Metazoa; phylum Chordata; class Amphibia; order Gymnophiona; family Ichthyophiidae; genus Ichthyophis; species Ichthyophis bannanicus. The sequence goes on from JAWIIG010000251.1 coordinate 15,472, forward strand.
GAGTCACAAAATCCTCATTATGTACCTATGCTGGTGGAACATGTGTCTGATATATCCCTACATCACCTCTCATGTTGACATGTCTGTGAGGACCATTCCTAACTTAGCTCCCAAATACATCCGCATAATATTCTACGATTCTGAGACACACACACACACAGACACATGTAGCTAGACGACAAACACACCTGGGATTGCCATACACTGTATTACAGTCCTGGTCATTTCCAAGGCATGTTCCTATGACAATCCATCAATAAATTGCTGCATGTGCCGCTAAGTGGGTGATAGGTGGTGTATAGATCACATGCGCTACACAATAGGTCACTGAGAGTCACATGGAGTAATGATAAGATAAGGTGACATAGAAATAAGACCCATATTCAGATTCTAAAAAAAAACGTTTTGATTTGTAAAACCAGATTGTATGGTGGGTGCAGGTACACGCATGTACACACATTTGTTGCTCTTCTGAGGAGCAGCATGCTATGGGCAAACATGTGCAATGTGACCATGAACATGCACAAGGGAAAAATGTCATGTGTGAATGGGCACAACTCACACATGAGGGCCAGACTGAGATACGTGTTGCGGAAAACACTTATGGGAGGGCTTCCTGTCTCAGGCATGCCGCACACATGGCCGTAGTCAACCCATCCTGTCTGTGTGTTAGTGGTAGGCAATTGCCTATGCCCCATTCTAATTGAATTAAGCTGACAACCATAACAAGCTTGGCCTGTAATTGAAGTCTGTGAAGAGAACAAATATAAATTTTAAATACACAGATATGCTGCTGTTGAATTTGAAATCATTCAAATAATTAAATTAACCTCGACAAGTACCGTTTTAAATATGGGATAAATATGTTTAAATGACAAAGTATAAGACAATGCAGCTGTAAGGGATCACATTGAATTTGCTCACATAAAGGCTGCAGAGCCATGCTGTCCTACACATAGACATTGTCTAAATGGCCTTGGAAGTATTAAAGTTAAACGTTGAAAACTGCCCATTGTAATTGGGATTAGGAAGGGGGAAAAAGATAGGTGCGGAGACCATCCAAAACGTATTTGCATAATCATATCAATACCGGGAAGAAAAAAGACTTACAGGAGGTATGGTATGTTTGCGGGACCAATTAAATGTTTTCCTATACCTGTAATGAAGGAAGTGTCATGAAAGGTATGTATTTCTTTCCAGAGTATGGGGACAGCCATATTGCAATTAATTTGTGATTGAGCATGTGCACATTAAACTGCCTTGTATCACATAAAAAACTAATGGTGTAAGTTTCTACGGCTGATCTCCTGCTCCATTGTCTGTATCACACACGTATCCATATGTATATGTTTCAAACATATGTGTCTCTCTTATTTATTGTTTCCCATGCAGGTGACTACAGAAAAATGGGTGCTGCGGAGGTGGAGGTGGAAGAGGAGGAGGAGGAGGAGGAGGTGGTGGTGGAGGAGGTGGAGCTCAACATCACAGCCCCAATGAGTCTGGGGGAGGCAGAGGCTGCTGTCTCAGGGGGCAGCACAATTGGTGATGATGAGTCAATGGAGCCAACACATGCACACCAGGACACCACTGGTAGAAGCCGCAATAGAGGCCACACAACATCCAATGGCAGCCGAAGCTGCACCTGCACCTCTTCCGCAGATGATGATGGGGGAGTTGAGGGCCTATGGTGCATCATCGCATCGCAATGCTGAAGGTGGGTGACCAAGGACTCTCAGAGCCACAACACACACACCATTAGTCTATTGTTGGTGTTTGTGTGGTGGCTGTACCCACATTAGCTACACACATGTTACATGTTATGATTAAAAATCGATATGTGTGTGAAAATATGTTTGAGGGTACATTAACTGATGTTATTGTGTCACCCAGTATAATCGTGTAACGTCAGGTTGATACACACAGATGCAGGCATAAGAGGAATGTGTATGAGGGGCCAGCACGTTCTAACAGCAGAAGGAGATGGCGACATTGGCAAACCTACCTCCTGACTCTCTGCAAACACCCAAATGTATTGGGAACAGCAGAATGCCATATAACACATTACTTCCATAAGTATCCAAATATATCAAACTCTGTAACCCACCTCTGTGTAGTGACTTCACAAAACAAACATACCACTATGTCTGAATTTGCAGGTAGCAGATAACATATCATATGCATATATCTAAGCAAATGTGTAACATAAACCATAGACAAGGCGATCCATAGGTGACCCAAACTTATATAAATACAACTGTTGTTGTTTTAAGAGGAACATATTGTAAGAACATGTGTAGGGCAACATCAGACATACACTGCAATGCAGAAGTGTAGGACAAACAACATGTCCCTGTACGGAAAGTCAACCAATGCATCAACACAATAAAAATATTATGAGCTGGTGCATCACAGGTGGATTGCGGGATAATGTGTCATAACTCTGCAAAGGGCACCATGAGCATAAGCAGTTGCCCGGCCATTGCTGTTGCATTTAACCACACAATGATAAAAAGGGAAATGTTTAGGAATTGGCATATGGATAAAGTTGACCAAACCCCTTTTCCAAAAATGTACTAAATGGACAAAGACTACACACATGGGAATCCTGGACAACACCTACACATGTAGAGGCCTATATACACACCGTATTCTGAAACCATGACATAGATTTATGGGTTAACATACACATAACTGTAACTGCTAAACTGACAATCTCACGCACAGACGTTACAGAGGGTACTAGTTGATGTAAACAATTGTCAACGGCAAAGGATGATAATGTGAAAGCGATACCTCAGTCCACATAGTATAGCTGGACATATATCATCATCATACATGAAAACACAATTCACATCCAGAAAGACAATTATTAAACCTGCACCCACAAACGGCAAACATTCAATGTACATCAGCACTGTATAGAAACATTTGTGCATGTACATCGACCTAGCAATATACTGATCAAGGACAACACCGTACAGTGACTCATACATTGTCCATTGCAAAATAAATTGAAATAATAGTAGTATTCATCTTATGTAACGATCACAGATGCTATGTAACTGGATTATTAACAGCAACATGCCCATCTCTTCTCCAAGTTTCCCAATTTACAATTGCTCCAGACACATTAAGCAGGCTACATGATGGTTGTGCGCACCCCACAGCGTAAGATGTCGCGTTGTTTCAAAAACTAAAGTTCACTGTCCTCTCCATTATCACATGTCACATCTGCCTGATCATACCCATTATTTCCCTGTAGAATGTCCCTCAGTTCCCACACTCTTGCTCATGTTCATAACATGGCATCCTACACACCACACCTACCCTACAACAAACAGAACAATGGCGATGTATTACCCCTCACGGCCAAATAATTTCTAAATCTCTTCATTAACCTGTCCCCTCACCAACACATTCTGTCCATGCACCAACATGACCTCACTAACATTTCCTGTGTACGTCCGCAGATTAACTGCTATAGTCCTTGCACGAGGCAAAACCAAAATTAGCTAACACACCATCTTCATTATTACACATAGCCACCTCTGGAATACAAAATATAAAGGAAACATCACATACAGAGACATGTTCTGTGACAAACCCCAGCCCAGGCCACACTTACATCACCAGCACACGGTCCAGATCAGGGCTGAGTCACTCCCATGAGGCTACAGCCAGTGCAAGCAACTCAAGGAGAGTATGGAGACCTAGGAAGCCACAACTGACAGTTGAATTCATACCATCACCAAACAGCTCCTGTTCAGTACTAGCACTTATCCTGCAAGACCCATTAGTCCAACATGGCTCCAGCATTGCTCAGCACATCACAGGTACAATACCCACACTGGGCATTAACGGTCCTGGGACACCACAAGAGGCACCTTACGCCCTAGAGCCCTACCCAAAGCACATCTCATGTGCTAACCCACCACACACCACAGACCCATACACGTCACATCCGGACCCCCACACCACATTGGCAATGTTGCTGTCTCAGACACTGCAATGTGCTTATCATCGCTCATACAGTGGTAGCTGCCTGTAGTGTCCCAGGGCGTGATGTGGGGGAGCTCTGTCGGCAGAGACCCTCTGTAGGGACATACAACACAGAAGGGGAACATGGTCTGCATTGCTTTACAATGCCGCCAATGGGCCTATTGAAAACGCTATCCATAACAGCCTTGTGTCCACACAATCATGTGCATCATTTTCCATGAGCCCCTGTGGCCTGAAACAGAGAGGTATGATATACACACTCGCTCTACATATCTGTTAGTTTTGCAGATAGGATAAGGGTACACAGAGGGTCCAGCAGGACTAGTCTTCCTCCATTGCTGGTGCATCTGTGTCATTAGCCAGGTATTGAATACATTAAAGAGAGGATGCCACATATACATGTATCTTGCAGGTTGTCCCTGTGACCAGCGGCCTATGTGATGAAACATATGTGATCATTGTATTGTTTGGCCCTCTCTAAAACCCAAACACATAAGCAGAAAGGATGGCCAAAATAAGACCATAACATGTCTAACAGTAGACCAAACTCAGCTAATACACCTCATGCCGAGAGACAGCCAATACATACTCTGCCAACTGTGCACACCACTGTCCTTCGCCAGGTTCTCTAAATCGCTGTGTGTTACGTAGCATGCCGCATCCCCGTATTGGCCCTAATGTCGTTAGACGTCAGAAGATGGGCCCCTCTGTTGCTCCCGCTGCTCTGCTGAAACTGACCATGTTTTCTGCACAACACACATTATATGCTCCCCAAACCCTCCTCTGTGTATCAGGATGGTGCATATGTATCACTCAGGTTTTCACATATGTGCAGCAGAGGGACACATGTGCAGGTGAGGTGTGTTTTCTCTCCCTTAACTAACATCACACTGATTCATTCACAAACACTTGTTATGTGGCAGGAATTGTGTTTATCCCTCGACCTGTGTTCCCAATTGTGATGGATTAGGTACACCTTCCTGTGTTAAACACTGCTGTTGTCCATCTGATATTATTTGTGTATAGTGCATGCTGCACGTCTTCGACACGATGCATATGTGATAGCTCTCATAGTCCACTCCTGTTGCGTCAACAGTAGTATGTGGGTATGTCTCAACAGCCTGTAAATTGCTGTGATGGCATCCCAGATCTACGTGGTGGAATGTGCCCTGTGGGTTAGTCTGCTATTTACTACTGGGGTCATGATGTTTATTGTCACTATCCATGTGTGTAAGGTGGTCTGCCCATATCACATCAGCAATCGTATGGGATGTGCATTACATGTTTGTGTATGGTGCCAGAGTAGTGGAGATGTATCTGATATACCACCCTGTATCCCATGCACAGGCACTAGACGCATGCTGGAACCGTATTCGCCTTGCAGTGGAGCAAGAACAACAGGGAGGTGTGTGCCTGAGCGGCGGCAATTGCGTGAAGTTGTCCAAAATATGCCGGTACAACGTATATCTGAGGCCCTGGAGGGAATGCTAGAGGTTTATGCAACGATGTGCACCTGCACCACCACCAGCACGGGTTCCACAGGAGGGTCGTGCACGGGGGAGGAGAGGTTTGGGGTGGGGGGGAACGTGTCAGGTGTGGGCGTCCACGGGGACAATAATGGAAAAACATAGTTTGCTGTATCATTACACTGTAATATATCCTTCTATGTGGCTATGCTCATGTTGATGAAAGATATTTTCAGTTTAACGTAACTCAGAGTTGGTTGTTATGTGTCACATGTGACACATCTGACATAAGCAAATCATATGTAGTGTGTGTGTGAGTTAAATCTTGTTTAATGTAAACTCCAAAAAATATCATATATATGTTTATATGCCGTCCTAACTTTGAGGGTACAGCTGCAACAATAAAACGTTTTCTAAACATACATACAGTGTGTGTGTGCAATGAGTGTCCAGGTTGTCACATTTATATCATGGAGTTAGGGGGTGGGACCCCTATATGAGCCACACACAGGTGATACAGTGCTGGGTGCATTACATGACCCACACACAGGTCCTGAACGGACTACGAGACTTTGCAAAATACAGCTACAATTGTCATGCTACACACATATGTAATGTGTCATGTTGCCACATGTTTAGCCACAGCCCTGAGGTTGCAGTGACACAGTCTGCACAGACATCCATGTTGTCACAGGGTGACTATTATGTAAAGGCCTCATTTACTTGACATACTCATCACCGTGTGAAATCCATCATATAATACACATTGGTGGCATATGTGTGACCCTTGCCCTTGACCACCTCATGAATCACCTGCCTCCCACCCCACTCTAGGGATGCATGTTTCAGAGGCATACATCGTTCCAAAGCCTATGTTGGAGACTCAAATATGTGCCAGACCTCTGTTTCACCTAGGACCCCTTACCTGGGCCATGTACAGCATTGGGAAAGGTGCAACGTTGCAACAGTTAATGGATAATCATAGTTTAACACACCTACAACACATGGTATTTTAGAACACCATAATATCTGGCCAATGCTATCATCAGAAACATGTTTACCCAACAGAAATATATGTGCCCACACACATATCCAATGCTGACCTCCTCACACATAGACTAGGTGAGGACACATGACCCATACAGCTGTTTTCAAAAAATATATTTACTATGTTAGAAAATATGAGTACCAGAAACTATTTACGATTTTTGGAAAGGGCAATATACCATAACCCTCCCACCGCCCAAGAGGACCTATCCTCCCCTCCTCCCTCTCACTCCACATCCCACCGCACCCACACATATTACACACACACAAAAATACAAAAGCACACATGGGTCCCACCCTCCCCCAGCATGCCCAGAGATGGAGGACAGGGCATCACAGGGCACATGGGTGACGTTTCAGGTGCAATTACTGGTGCCAGTGACGCCATTGAGGGGGTGGTTGCCGACATGGGAGCATGTGCCACCTCGGCAACCACCCTCTCAATCACGGTGGCCAGCCACTGATACGTGAATGGACACAGCTGGTGTATCCGTTGCTCCAGTCCATCCAAGGCAGCGCAGACACGGTGCTCCACGCATCTGCCCAACACACACACCACATGGTACATCAAACAACCCCACCACAACCCACCCAACCCCCCCCCACCCCCCCATCCCCCCCCCCCTCATGGTGTCTCACGCTCGCGCCCAGGGTAGGAGCCCAGGCCCCCCCCCCACCACCATCCCCAACGACCCACGACCCCGCCCCGGCCACCCGTACCAACCCCGCCGAGCTGAATGCGTTTGTCTGTGTGGTTGGCCTCTGCGTCCTATGAGGGGACATGGGAATTGTGTCAAGGCCCTGTGATAATGGTGGAGGCAACCTGTTGTTTTTGTTTGTTTTTTTTTTGTTTTGTTGTTTTGGGCCGTCCGCTGGGGGTGGGGATCCGACTCAGTTTGGCCTGTGATGGCCATGTCCTCACATGTTCACCACTTTCCCCAAAACACCATCTGGGGCAAACACTCCCACACTGATTTGAGCCCTCCTTCCAACTTTTTCCCCCCCCTACAACATCACCTGCACCCCTCTCCCAACGCAGGGCTCCCCCCCAGACCAACCCTTCCAAAAGGGCCAATTCTGAGCCCTCTGGTGTCCTATCTTGCGGCGGATTGCAGGGTTTGCGCCTCCACCACCAACCACCTCCACTCCCCTTCTCCCCCTCGTTCTCATCCTCCGCCTCCTCCTGCTCCTCCTCCTCCTCCTCCTCCTCCTCCGCCTTGCTCCTGCTCCTCCTCCTCCTCCTTCTCCGCCTCCGACTCCTCATCTCCTCCTCGGTCGTGGTGTCCAGAACCACCACCTCTGCAATCATGTGGTTGTGAGGTTGCTTCTGAAAAACGATGTGCAGAGGTGGTGGCCCCATACTCCTTTGATATCACCATTAGTGTGAAATCATAACAGTCATCAGCACACGTATATGTTATGTCAATAACATATAGCACTTGCAGATAGGTAAGCAAATCACAGGCATCTTGACCATAATGGAACATTGGTTTCACAGATACGTCACTTTGTGAGTATTGTACATCACCCTATGGGTAGTTTCTCACCAAGGAGGTGCTGGAGGCTAGGTTGCATTTTTTTGGTTTGGGGAGACGCAGCTCCCTGCCTTTCTTACGGGTTCGTATATCCTCAATCTGTAGATAAAGCAAAGGAAAAAGGTTTAAGTGGCATCAAGTGGAATGGTCACCCTCTTTTTCATACTTGTGGGGACGTTTCCACCCCCCCCCCCCATCATTGTGCATGAGAGTCTTAATGCTTTATGCCACACTGAGCGGGGTGTGTGTGTCCTTATCTTGTGTTTTGCAGCCCAAGGCATAGTTACTACCCCTATCCAGTAGGCATTCCCATGGGCAAAAGGCATAGGTAAATGACCATGTGGGTACTGCTGGTGGCAAGGGAGGAATGTGCGTCACAGCTGAGCACGCATAAATTGTGACGGTGTATGGGGGAGCATCCCACGTTGTGAATGCGCTGCCCATAACTCCCTGTCAAAACATGTCTCTCCACCAGTCACGGATTACAGCTTACACAGGGACCAAACAATGAGACACATAGTGGGAGAGTGACCAAGGACAGAGAGAGCCCCCCCCCCAAGGGGGGTTGGGTGGGTTTTGACCTCCTGAAGCTGCTGTGCCAGGCAGTTTAACCCTCAGACAGGGGGGGGGATTTTTTTTTTTTTTTTCTGCTTTATGCTGTCTTCAGTTCACACCATCACACATCGGGCAAAACATCTGTGCAACACCCGTCTTTTTAAATGCTAAGTGTTTCGACACGTGTGTGGATGGGACTGTGGCTGGCCTCCTTTTCACCACACCAATACCTCCTATAGCATCCTTGTGTGTGATGGCAGCTAGAGTGGGTGACATATTTTGGGTGTGTTGGCCCACAAAAACAGCCAGGACCAAACCGGGCATGCTGGAGGTGCCTTTCCACGCAAACCTACAATGGAGCCTGAGTGGAAGACTACGGATGTTTTTTGCATATTCATATCTCATCAATGGCCTTTTGACAGCTAGGGGTGGTATTACAACGTAACATGCACCTTTTAGGCTCATGGCTTCAAGTTTGTGGGTGTGTTGGCTAAGTTCATCTGTGTACATTGTGGCATTCAGGTGAAAAAGACACACATCACAAAGGACCAATAACAACCCTGTGTGTCACTACAATAGCTGATTGTTTTGCCTGAACAGAGCACAGGGGACATGGCTTGATGCTGTGAAAACAGCTTGGACTTGGAAAAAAGGCATATTGCACAGGCAAACATCACAGCCACACATGCACATCATTTAGCTTATGATGTGATCATAACGCTACACTGTTTTTATTGTTTCTAAAGCTCCTTGGTGTTGGTCATCAATTTACACACACATGGCAGGCCTAACCTCCTTTTTTCCTAACAACGTTTAGTGTCATACTACCATCTTAATTTGTTCCATTGTGTGTGCACATGTTTGGCGCTGACACCTGTACCCGGTGTACTTTGGGCCAACCCTCCGCACATCCTGGCTACTACCCTTGTCCCCCATTTGCATGACCTTGACACAATACCCCACCCTTGACACAGGTTGTTGTCAAACATGATGATGTCCATGATAGTCACAGTTAGGCAGCATGTGCATGTGTCCCCCAACACCATCAAGTGTTCATATGCTCTGTATACATACAGTCTTCACCCCCAATGGCAACCTGATCTGCCATCAATCTACTAAGGCTGTGGTTATTTAGATGAAACATTGGTGGGGGTGGTCATAACTGAGGCTTGGCAGGGAGAAAGAAACCTTAACTTCTCCATCTTTTGACAGGGCCCAACGACTATGTTTATGTTTGGACCTCTAGTTCCTTTGTGTGAGTTGTTTTTTAGGGGGAACCTGGTTGCTCTGTGCAAATTACCATTGACACAGTTGCCTCACATCCATTAATGTGGGGAGGGATGGGGGGGGGGAATTTTTTTTAAAATTTTCCTCAGTGTGGGGTCCTATGTTATGTTGTTATTCCTCATGTGACCCTGGCTAAGCTTGCCTGACCGCATGTGGTTTACTAACCTCCATAGCACCAGGGGACATAATAACACTACAGGTATTTTGCTACAATGATTAATTAAATGGTGTAGGTGTGTTCTCTCCAGCCACAACAGTTGCATGTATCATTGAATCACCATATGTGATCTGAATGTGTATGCTGGTGTTGAAGGTTTATAGTAGGTTGGCAAGGGGGGGTGGTGGTGGTTGGTCATGTTTATTTTGAACGGTTATGGGGGAAATGGTTATATGCTACAGGTATTTGATATACACATGTCATGGATCATGGGGAATGTGGTGAATAGTACGCCCATTAACCTCATGCCAGAGCTAGCATATCATCGGGGGAACATCACACACAATTGTGTGATGAGATGTTAATTATCACAAGACTAGGGTGGTAGTTTTGCAACGTAATCCTGCCATGAATTAAAACGACCTTAGCTATGAAAAACATAAACACCAGAAACAAATGTTGATCTTGCCCCCTGTGGGTTTGGGGGTCCTAACCACAGAGCAATTCAGCGAATCTGCATACAAAAAATATCAACCTTTTGAAGAAGGTTCACTACAACCACGACACATTTACGCAGCTCCACAGGAGGCTTCCTCCTGGGGATAGGGAGAATGCATACACGTGTGAGTCACAAAAAACAAAAAACCATATCCCCATGGCTGTCAAATAATGGGCCACTGGGATGGGCGTGCCTTTGGACTCCAGGATTGATGATTGAGTCAAAAAGCAAACCTCAATTTTACACACCCAAAAACCCGGATCCCCAATGGTGCCAGATGGGCCACTGCGATGGGCGTCCTTGACGCCAGTGGATATGAGGAAAAAGAAACTGTCAATTGACACACAACCGTATCCCCCATGGTGCCAGATGGGCCACTGCGATGGCCCTCCTCCGACCTAACTCCAGGGCGATAGGGTTGCCTAAAAAGGCAAACGTGTAGGTAACACACAACGGCGGATCCCATGGTGAAGAGGCGGCAACTGCACGATGGCCATCCTCGAACTCCATGGGATTAGGGTGCAAAAAGCAACTTGTTAGGGTAACACACAAACCGTCATCCACATGGTGCAAGATGGGACCACTGCTGATGGCCCTCCTGGACTACAGGGGATAGGGTGTTCAGGTAGGAGTGACAAAAAAACGCACCGTGTTAGGTAACACACAACCGGTATACCCATGGGGTGGCCAGCATGGCGGCCACTGCAGATGGCCCTCCTCGAATCCAGGGGGAATTTAGGCATTAGTGACAAACAAGCAAACTGTTAGGTGACACACAAACCATATCCCCATGTTGCCGAAGATGGGCCACTGAGATGGAAATCCGCGACTCCAAGGGATAGGGTGTTGTATGTCTTAACTTCTGCATATGCACACACAAGGCAATTACACCAGGGGTGATTTATTAGCCCTGCCTGAATGGGCGAAGGATCTGTCTGGAACCCAGGGACCCCCCATTGGGTATTCAAGTATTTGTTTCAAAGTATGACAGCAACCCACACCGACCAATATCACAGGGATGACAGCAAGCCCACTGTGATGGCGATCTGGACCTCCTGGTGATGTGATAGGTGTGGAATTGTGTGGACAGTGTGTGGGGGCACACACAAGCATTACCCCAGTGGTAGGGGTTTTTTGATTGTTAGCCATAATGGGGCAGGGATCTGTCTTGGACACCCTTGGGGAAATTGGGAGGATTTTTTCAAAAGTATATGACCAGCACACACAGACAAAGATCACAAGGATGGACAGCAAGCCCGTGTGATTGGCTCTCTGTCCTCCTGGTGATAGGGTGGAGTGTGTGGAGGACAGTGGTTTTGGGGGCAACACACAAGCATTACCCCAGGGGTGGTGATTTGTATAGCCGAACCTGGGAGGGGAGGAGGATCTGTCTGACCCTCTGAAAGACATTGGGAGGAATTTTTATCAATGTCTGACAGCACACACAGACCAATAAGACCAACAAGGATGACAGCAAGTCCCAATCTGTGATGGTCTCTCTGTCCCCTCCTGGTGTTAGGGGTGGATGTTGTGACAGTGGAGGGGGCACAAACAAGCCAGACCCCAGGTGATTGTCTAGCCTACTGGGCGGATCTGTTTGGAACCTGAACATTGTTATGAACCTTGTGGAGGGCTTATTTAAATGTCTGACAGACACAACAGACCAGACCAAATAAGCACAAGGGAATGACAGCAAGACCACTGTGAGGGTCTCGTCTGTCCTCATGGTTGTTAAGGGTGGATGTGTGACAAGTGGGTGGGCACACACACAGCCTTTACACCAGGGTGATTGTTATAGCCTAACTGGTGAGGGAGATCTGTTTGGAACCCTGGACATTTTGGGAGGCTTTCAATTTCACAAGTATGACAGCACAAACAAAGGACCAATATCACAGGATGACAGCAAGCCCCACTGTGATTTGGGCTCTATGACCTCCTGGTGATTGTTAGGGGGGGTCGGATGTGTGGACAGTGGGTGTGGGCACACACACAGCATTACCCCAGGGTGGTGATGTCTTAGCCTACCTGGGGAAGGATCTGTTTTGACCCCCTGGACATTGAGTGAGGATGTTTCCAAGGAGGACCAGCCACACACAGGACCAAACTAGCAAAGGAGATGACAGCAAGGCCACCTGTGATGGGCTCCGTCTGTCCTCGCTGGTGATTAAGGGTGGATGTGTGACAGTGGGTGGGCACAAACCCACAAGCAATTAACCCATGGTGATTTATAGCCTACTGGGAGGGATATCTGTCTGGACCCCTGGACATTGGGAGGAGTTTTCAATGATCTGGAAACAGCACAACAAACACAAAGGCGAGACACACGACAAACGACAAGACCAATCGCACAAGGCTGACAGCAACAAGGCCAACTGTGATGGGCTCTCTGGTCTCTGGCTTGATATGGGCGTGTGGATTGGGTTGGACAGTGGTGGTTGGGGAACACACCCAAAGGCATTACCAAGATACCCAGGGGATTTGATAGTCCTTGTTAGAATACCATTTAACTGGGAGGATCTGTTATGGACCCCTGGACATTGGGAGGAATTTTTTTTTCACAAGTGTCTGACGAGCACAACACAGACCAAAATAGCACAAGGATGGACAGCAAGCACCACCTGTGATGGGCTCATCGTGACCTCCTTGGTGCTAGGGGTGGATGTGTGACCGTGGGGGCGTGGGCACACAAAAAAAGCAAATTCACCCCCCAGGTTGAGATTCTTAGTCCTACTGGGAGGATACTGTCTGGCTGGTTCTGGACGCCTGTCCTGGACCCTGGCCCTGGACATTGGGAGGAATTTGTTGTTTCAAAAAGGATGACAGCAGCCAGCACAACACAGACCGAATATCACAGGGATGCACAGCAACGCCCACTGTGAGAAGGGTCATATGTCATCGATCCGTCCTTCTCGTCTCCTCCTCTGTCCCTCCTGGTGTAGCGTGATAGGGTGGATGATTGTTTTTTTTTGTTTGAACATGTGGTGTGTGGGCACAACACCAAGCATTACCCCAGGGTGATGGTGATTGTAGTTAGCCCGTACTGGGAGGATTCTGATTGGACACCTGGACAATGGTGGGGAACTTATTTTTTCAACGGTCTGACAAAGGCACAACACAGACCAATAGCACCCAGGATGACAGCAAGCCCACGGTGAGCGTGGTCTTGGTTCTCCTGTCTTTCTCATGGTGTTAGGGTGGATGTGTGACAGTGGGTGGGGGGCAACACCACAAGCATTACCCCAGGGTGATTGTTAGCCTACTGCCTACTGGGAGGATCTCGTTGGGAAAGGAACAAAAAGTTGGAGGGACCGCGGACCCTGTGTGTAGAGAGACCCCCTAACATTGTGACGGATTCTTACATGTTTGACAGCACAAACACGACCAATAGCACCAAGGATCCGACAGCAAGCCCAACCTGTGATGGGCTTCGCTCGTCCATGCTGACCTCCTGGTTGTTAGGGTTGAGGTGTGATACAGTGGGTGGGACAAACACAGAGCATTACCACAGGGTGCTTCTTAGCCTACTGGGAGGATCTGTCTGGAACCCTGGACATTGGGAGGATTTTTTCAAAGTTATGACAGCACAACACAGACACAATATCACAGGGATGACAGCAAGCCCACGGTGATGGGCTATCTGTCATCCTGGTTGATAGGGTGGAGGGATGTATTGACAGTGTGTGGGGACACACCGCATTACCCCATGGTGATTTATAGCCTAATGGGAGGATACTGTCTGGACACCTGGAAAATTGGGACGAGGAATTTTTCAAGTCTGAAGCACACACA
>JAWIIG010000252.1:0-29799 GCA_033557465.1 Ichthyophis bannanicus
CGATGGCACCTTGGGATGCCCCCATGTGCCCTGTGCTGGGCTGTGTTTTCAAGCCCCATGAGTGTGGGTTGTGGGGTCGGCATGTTGGCCATTGTGTCATGTTGGACCAAATAAAGTTTACAATAATGGTAACCCAATGGTCCCGTGTCATTCCTACAGTCAACATGTAGTAGCACGGGATATGTATTGGCGACCTGCAGGGCCAGGTGTGGCGGACATGGGTGTCAATACGTGTCGTGCGCGCACAGCCAGTCAGAGGTGGCCATATTTGTGTGGGGCTGTGGGTACTGTGTGGGCCGATTGAATGCCGCCTTGTGGTGGGTCCACACAAATTACACTGACACATGTATGTGTGCTATGTAGCCCCATTTGTTGCTGACTGCCTGGACCTGCTGACACATTACACCCCTGTCTGCCTTATGATAAGGAAGCTTATCATAGCTCGAGGGTAGGATCTATATAAATATGATGTGACCCTTAACAAGCAACCTTTCAGTTCTGGTAGAAGTAAGAAACCAGAGTTGTCACATAACAGACTACCAGTCCCAGATTGCACCAGGTTTTCCAGCAGCCATGATAGGGGCTGACGTGAGGAAATGTTTGATGACAAACAAAAGAGCTATGAGGTAATCCCCTAAGCACTCATCTCAAAGGGCAGGGGCCGGATTCAAGACATCTGCGCTGTGTGTTGTAGGGCGCAGCACCCATTAGAACATATAAGAATAGAGTTTATTCTTCAGATAACCTTTTCAAGAACATCTTCAGCAACTGCTACAGATGGAGGTGCAGAGATACATAGACAGAGACAGCAACGCCTACAGCCTCAAGCACCAGTATCACCTGGTGGAACAGAAGCCAAGCCAAGCAGATAGAGAGACGAAGAGGACACTCTCATGGATGGCAGAGAAGAAAGGCCCATTTGGAAAGGGTGCTGGATAGAGATTCGAAGGCAGTACTCCATACTGGGATGTAGTCCAAAAGCCAAGCAGAGTCCATTGGGACATGCTTAGCTTCAGCCAGAGGAATGGAAGTGGCCTAGATATAGGAATCACCATGTGGCTACCTGTAATCGAGAAGACTGCCATGTGGAAAGGACGTTCATACCCAAGCCAGAAGGTAATGTAGCGAGGGAGATCCAGTGCTCCAGGAAATTCAAGATTGGAAGGCTGGACATCAGAACATTGGGTTTACATATTTGGCCCAGGCTAATACAGAGAGGAATAATGATAGCAGGAGAGGCTCAGGTATGACCACTGATCCAGACGCCTATCTATAATAGAGAAATGGCAAGCAAGGGAATACGCATTCTCTATTATGAGGTGCCTTAATGAAGAAGACTCGTCTGTTCCACGTATGATACTGTCCCTAATGGCTGAATGATACAGCAGAATGAAAGTACAGTTTATATTGGACTGTTCTGCTATCTAGATGCTTATTGCCTAGCTTTTCCTCTGCAGCAAAAAACATCATCATCGCCAAAGACAACCCTAACATGTTGTTCTTTATTCCCACTGCCAACAGCTCTTAAAGCAGGGATTTGGGCTCACACAGTAGCAGCCCAGCCAGCTAAAGGCTTTCAGCTGGTTCCATTGAATAGTAATGATGGCTGTGCACATGATTTGTGTGTGTGAGCAAGGGAGAATCACTGCTGAGATCGGCGTGGAAAAATATGCAGAGGTTAACCTCACCCGTCAAAAGTTTGTATTCTTTACACTTTGTGCACTTTGTATATTGTTAATTATTTTCTAATAAAACATTGAGCCTAATTGCCTGACATGGCTGAAGGTTGTTTTCTGGTTTACTTGTGTGACCTTTTTGGTTTATCCCAGTTTATAACACACTGCAAGCCAGTAACCCTCCATTTATAGTGCTATCAAGCATCCACTTGTGGTCCTGTGTGAATTAAACCCCATCAATAAAAGCAGTATTGTTATTGAAATCCTTACCACATGGTTTCATCCGCTCAAATTAATTGTCATCAGCTTTGGTGGGATTGAATGAACTGAGCAATACCATCCCCACAATACCTTTTGCAGGAATCATATGTATAATATGCAATCGTTCCAGATTGTGTAAGCTTCTCCACCCTAGGGCAAGCCGTCCTGTAACAGCCATTAACCACCCCACATGCCCGCGAGGGGTTGTGCCAGGGCGTGCAATGTGCTTTTGTCAAGCAGGGGCGAATGTCAGGCAGCTGCACACAAGTGGCTAGTGTAGGTAAGGGGAACCAACATGACTATGGAACCCATCAGTACGCGTGAGGCTCTGGGAATGATTCACCCTCCCCGCTGACCCATGGTGGTGTGCTGGTGAGCAGCCCACCATGCTCCTGTGCCCTGGCCAGCGGACACACCCCTGTGAGGGTCACAGCCCATCCGTGTTTGCCAGTGCTGTCAAGGTAGTCCTTCACTGGCAAGCCAAGCCACACATTAGGCCAACCGTGCTAAGGGTTAAAGGGTAAATGGTCCCAGTGGACCCACCATGCATGTGACACAATACCTACGACCCCACAGGGTTGCCACGAAATATGCTACAGACCACTGGCACACCTACTGTTTTTTTGTTTGGGGTCTACAGTTTTATTGTGAGCTAAGTTTACTTGTTTCTTCCCGACGGCGCGGCCGACCTACGGCCTGGCCTGAACCCCATCCCCCCCCCACCCTCTTCAGTGTGACAACAGGCCTCCCCCTGTTGAAGATGGATGCGCGCTTCAAGGGCTCCGAGAAGCCGGTGGCCCGTGTGCTGGTGGCTGGTGCTGCTGCTGGTGCCGGTGCTGCTGATGTTGCCGGTGGCCATGTACCCCCTGCTGTCCTTGGCCGCCAGCATGCGCCTCCAGGGCTACAACACATGCGTTTCGTAAAGGTATAGCTCGTTCAACCACCTCTGTGAGCGACCTGTATCTGTGGCGGCTCGACTTGGTCCCTCTTTGTTGCACTACGACATCAATGGATGCCTCTGATGTCCCATCAACCCCTCAACGCAGGCCTGTGTGTGAGACAGAGCATTGTATGAGAGATAGTCCGTGGTCTGGGAACTACATCAACACAGTGACAGGTTGCACATCATCACCAGGGCTAGTACTGTGGTGTGGCTTACCTACCCCTGTCTGAACAAAGTGTGTGTGGAGATGTGGCCGCGTTTCTTGCCCCACTAGTGTGGGGAGACCCCACACACCCAGCACACGGTCCACACTCGGAACGATGTTCTGATGCATCACACGTGACCCATGTGGCTGTGCTGGAAGTCACACATGTAAATGCATTGTCTGCTATCGGTTGTTCAGCCAGGGGTACTGACAGACATGTTTCAAGGACATGGGAGCTGATGGCTGATACAGGGACAGGGACAACAAATGCACACCATCACAGGTGTCCCCGAACGGGTGGGGTTCAGGGGTACAGGGCTGCGGCCCCACAGTGCAGCAGGACCTACAGCCCTTTGACAGGTTCATGTTGGAGGGGGCTCAGGTCACAGGGGGGCGATGTGTTCAATAATGTGTGAGTACAAACGACCCTCACTGGCGTATGTGCACAGCTGCAGCATCCATCAAAAAACTGGACAATGAATGTTAGTAAAAAAAAAGAGAGGGTACGGGCGCATGTTTGTGTGATGGCCGGGACATGTTATTTTGTGGTGAGGGACATGGTACCAGTGCGTATCTAATCTACCTGGGCAAGACAAGCGGCGCGCATGTTCCGATAGGATTTGACAATAGATGGAATCGCAGGGGCCTTCTGCCTCCACACACATTACCGGCAATGTAATGCTGGTTATGCACATAGCAGTTGCTGCCCCATGGGTGTGGTGCGTTCACAACACTGCATGGGGGGGGGGAGGGTGCCGTGACCCTGCAGATGGGTGTGCACCATGAGGGGTATGGTCCAACGCTATAACACAACAGCGACAGCACAATGCCCAGTGTGTCCATGTAGGTGACTCGACACAGCTGTGGCAATGTGGGGGCACTATTGTCATGTCCCCACGAGGGGACATGTTATTGGCACACATTGATATGGTCCTGGCCGACAATCGGATATGTGCGCAATCAGGGGGCCCTTGTGGGTGACATGCTCCCCTCACCCGGCCGAACTCTACATTGTCCCCTGACCTGAACATCTGGGTGGGGTGCCAGGTATTCCGGGTGTCTGGACCAGGCCTTGTCTGTTGTAGGGCTATCATATTCTGGGCGGCAACACCATCTCTAGCATGGTGTGACAAGGGGCCGTGGGCCACAACAGGTGCAGGCCTTCAAAAAATAGGGTCATGGTGGGTCCTGTCCCATTTCCCCCGGACAAGTGTGGCAAATGCCATTCATAGGCGTGTGTGTCAGCTGCATGTGTGCGATGCGGAAGACTATTGCTAGGTCCAAGCATGTATGCATCCCCTGTTTCTGTTTAACATGTGGCCCGCTGTCAAGACAGATGCCTGGGTGTGATTCCATCCCAGGCCTGTCAGGGGTATATACCTATATGTTGCGCAAGGGGTATGTTGGGGATGTAGCTCCATCTATGACAGACACAAGCTGCTCACGAAACAAAAAAACTGCTCAGTTTATGGCATCCTCCGGTGTGACCCGGCAACAGGATATTGCTATGTGGGGTGACGTCCACCAACACAGATATGCGCTGTTAACACACACAACAGACATACCTGCCTGTCAGTGTTTCGATGTGCGGTGACTAACGGGGCAGGGGTGGGTCAACCCTGTTTTTTGGACATGGTCATGAGGCATCCCCAGAATATGTGTGCAGACCTCTGTCCTGTACACAGCATGGCTTTTTTGAGGTGCAGGCTGTGGCAAGGTTATCCATACCAAGCATCGGAAAACAAACATAGGAAACATAGGAACATGATATATGCCATAAATTTTCACACCAGGGTCCCATCAAACACAGTATGCTGTTTTTCAACCGTGCCAATATATGTCCATATTTACCTAGCAGTTTCCTCCCCAAGGGACAGTGGGGTCCCACAATGCCTTTTTGTCTTTGCTCAAGCAGGTGATATCCAGGTTAACCTTCCCTAATGATGGTTGTGGACCTTTACCACAGGTACCTGTCCAAACATGTTCTATACACAGCTCCACTAACATGCCTTTGACTACCTCCTCATCCAGAATATCCCAACAGCGTTTGAGTACACGTTTTTGTGTAAGACGACATCCTGTTATCAGTTTTAAATAGTTTAACCACTGGTCGCTCCAGTTGCATGTCCCCCAGCCTCTAGATATTCGTGATAAGGTGATCAGGTCATCTATGTCTAACCCCATTCCATTCTCACACCGTGTCCCTGGAGAGATAGACCTCTAATCACTTCCTCCCCTCAAGCCGTCTCTCTCCCAGGTTATAGAGCACCAACCTTTTAAGCCTCACCTCATAGGAGTGGACCTTCCCATTCTCCCTTGCCATTTTGGTGGCCCTTATCCTGACCCACCCTTGTGATTTGCTAGATCCCAATTCATTTTACGTGACCATTATTTGCACACAAGATACAGGGTGTGTCATCACCATGGAACGCTAATGAGGCATGTTTAACATATGTTTTTTTTATCTGAACAATTGTCTGTCCCAAGGAGCATACCTAATCGCACTTTATGATAATTTGTTTGGCCCGCGCCGCTGGCACTATGGGCCAAGGGTATGAATATGGTATCCTGCAAAATGACGCCTACAACCATCCATCCCTGGGTGGGGGCGCCAAATGTTTACACCCCAGCATCATGACCCCATTAGTTTTTGGGTTTTGGCCCCTCCCTAGGGTGCCTATCCCTGCACCTCAACCGACATTATCCCTCATCTGCCATTCTGATGCACAGTCCCCCAGTTCATTCACTGGCCCTCATTGCATGTATCCGCAATCCCTGTGGGTTTCAGCACCCTGACATTGTTGTGTGTCCCATGTCAATATCTGATAACTTCCACCTGTCACCAAAAACGTTCCACCACCACTTCCAGGCCATTTTGGAATATCTGAGGGAAGCAGCAATAGACCCAGCACAGACCCCCCGGTGGTACACCACTATTCACCTTTTCCCCAATTGGGAACCTGGCCAATTTAGCACCACTCACCCAGCTTCAGATCCTTCCACCCTGTTCACGATACACAATAACGTCCACTCGTACACTGCCCTCCCATCCCAGGAATCTTCAGCTTTGCAAACTGGTCTCTCATGCGGGACCATGTCAAGAAGGGTCCCTGCCAGTCCCCAGATACACAGCATCAAAAACCGACTCACCTTTGTCCACCCGCCTCTTCACACCCTCATTATAACCTAAAACTGATTAGTGTGACAGGATCCTCCTGGTCTAAAGCCACGTTGGCTGTCCCCCATCAGGTTTTGTGCCTATCTACCTGCTGAGTTTACCTAAATTCATTTAGATGGTAATCCCTAAATCTCCTTTTGTTCACGTTACTGACATCAGGCTCCACGGTCCCCCTGTAATGTTTTCCCGGATCACCCCCTCGATCCCTTTTTACAAAACCATTACCCATAACCCATAACGAACCCTATCCGTGACCCAGCACATTACCATAGACCCCCCCCCTGAGCCACGCGCCGTATGGATCACCTGTTCTCTGCAGGTTTGACCTTACTCCTCTCACCACCACAGGGACCTCCAGGGTCCATTGCATCAGGGCACACATTCATGTAGGTACGGCTCCATTGACTAGCAATTACCCAGTCCCATCATCCACCTGGCCCTGCCCTCCCACTGCGTGGCTATCAGTCAAACCCAGGGGCCCTCACTGGGTGGATTTTGATCGCAGGTTTGTATGTCTGTCAGCGATGGTAATGTTGTACGTTCCAACATATTATGACATAACGGATGTGGAACCATGCGGTAATCCAATGTATCCCCAGCTTGTACCATGCGGCTGCTCCCCCCCGTCAACAGTTATGTTTTCCATATGAGGCCCCTGAACAACAGCGGGATTCCCCAAATGTAGACTGTTCATGCTGCATACGTATTTCCCAGCCTGTCCTCCCAGGGGTGTAGCAGGGCATAGGTCCAGTGTTTGTGTCCACCTGTGGCTCGCCATCGCGTTGTGATGGGTTCCTCGCCAAGATATTCTGGCCATTATGTTCACCAGTTACCATGTTCAGACCGCCCAACACAGTTGCCAGGGCACACCCGGCACTCTCGTCACATACCATCTGGCACGTGTCCCTGGGTCCCTATGCCGTGCAGGACACCGCTGGCAGTAAGGTAAACAGTGTCTGGAGATGCCCTAGCTCTAACAAGCACCATTTCCCCTGACCCGCACCACTACCTCTTGATTGTGGGACGGGGGGGCCTTCTGATTGTGTCCCAGTACACGTAACCTCTCCTCTCCTGCGTCGGCGCCACCGCGTATAGTCACATCGCATCGTCCGCTTCAATATCCCTCGAAAGGGCACCTTCCAGTCTCTGTCTGTACACTGTGTCCTTTGCATCCGCTTGATGTCGCTGGGCGATCATGATCACTGCTCCCTGACATGATAGTCCACTGTAGATGGCCCTCCCCATGGTGCCCCTATTGCCTTGTTGTGGTGCTCCACCCTAGCACTGCACAGCTGTGCTGACCTCAGGCCCTGACCTTTGTGGTGTGTAGTTGGGTTACCCCTCATAAGCACTCTTGCATGGACACACAGGTACCAACCAACCCCCAGCCTCCTTTGTGGGTCTCGGGGGACCCTGGTGCATTCTGGGAGCGGTGGTGTGTCATCGCAGGTACCTGCGGTCACATGCCATAACAGGACTGACAGTTTTGGCTTGTTCCATGGGTCACTCCTCACCCTAATCAGGGGCATCTGCTCCTGAACCTTCAGGACACCCTCAAAAAAAAAAAAAAAAAAGTAACACCTCCACCAGGTTCGAAACACAACACTAAGCGTTTATGTGCGTATACCATAAAATGAAACTAGTGTTCATCTGGCCCTCAAATGGTGTGCTGTTTGTTACCTGACCACCCAGAAAAAAGCCAAAAACAACAAACGCCACCCAAAGCCATACCCCATGTGTCTATTCCCCAAATATTCCACGTACATAACCCTCAACCAGTAGCAGCTGTTGATGTACAATGTGACAAACAACAAAAACCAATCACATCCCACAGGGAACAGTTACATATATCTTGTGTATGTGACGATACCTCATGCCCACCCCACCTTCAGCATTGTGGTGCTCCCACCCGGCGCCATGGCTGCGCAACAAGTCAGAACTCGGAACGTCCATCATGTGGGCTGGAAGGGGCCGCCAGCTGTTTGTGGTGGGGGACCCATAGCCTGGCTGTCCAACAGGCCCTGCTATGCTGCATGTTTTCCGCCATCACCAGGTGAATGATACCACTGGTCCCTGGGGGGCGAGGAAAACTGTGGGCCAGTTGCCATCTGTGCATTGCGCCTGATTGCTGGGCCTCTCATTCCTCCAACAACCATAATAAGTCACATCCATCCACATCCTTCGTCTGTGCTCATCTACATCCTCCCCCTGCTCCAGCCTCATGCCGCCCGACCATGCTGCTGTCAGTCACTCTGGTGATGGGTGAGCACTAGAGGAGGTTCTCTGATAATTGTAAAAATCACAAACGCAACAACTGTATATCCGCTTGTGCTGTGGTCAACACATACATGCGGTGATGTTGGCATGCATACTGCTTTACGAACAAACACTCACCTTCTGTCCCCCCTTCACCAACCCTAAACGGTAGTGGGCCCAGGTCCCCTCACCTGGGGTACAGGTGGGTGCAGTGATCCCTTTCTGTGTGTTCTGAATTGGCAGTAATAGGTGGCTCATAGACGCAGATCCCTTCCTGCCCCCGTCCCATACCGTCCCCTCCCTATGTGCCTCTCATGTCAACCGTTTGCCCCTGGTTTACCCTGTGTGTGGTCTCACCCGCCTCTGCCACCCCCCTTTCATAGTGTGGGCAGGGCCATTATACTTGGGGGCCCCCCCCGGGGCATGCGACCATGACGGCTAGTGTTCTTGCTGCGCGGTCGCGTGACATTCCAGGGCTGTGGTCCCTGGGATGCTGTGCAGGTAGACCCTTATAGCACCGTCAGGTGCGTTTGGTCACACACATTGCAGTGCCTGGCAGCCCACATGTTTCCCTATACATGCCTTGCTGCATGTCCCCACCACATTAATTTACAGGGTTACGTCATAGCACTGTTGTGGTGAAATGGGGGTGGTGTCTTTTGGCCATTACCAGACTAGGTGGACAGGTGGGGGTACGGATCGGGATGAGGAACATGTGGTAACTGTGTCCTGCGACCTGGGCGCCCCCCACATCCGGGTTTTGTGTTAGGACAGCATACCCACCCTGCCCTTATTTGGGGATGGCTTACAGGGTGTGGCCGTGTATAACACATACGGGTGTGGGGTTGCACTAGGCTGCGTGGTCCTGCAATGCTGATCACAGGTATGCGTCCTGTGAGCTACTTGGTAGCGGTGTGTGTTGGTGGGCAATGAACAAGCATATACATGGATGTGTGCTGACAACCCGTGTCATCCTATGCGTCACAACATTACCCTTGGCCCGGACATCAGTCCTGCTAGATTGGACACCTCAGTCCTAGTCCTAATCGCTGTGTTGACCGTTCAACAGTTACGCAGTCACGGGATGGAGCGGATGCTCCCTGGTACACAGCGGTCCGTGGAGATACCCTCGTCCCATTACCTGAACCCACGGGAAACACTGGCATCTGCTAACATGCTAATGTTGCCCTGGGAACAGTCAATAGCCACCCATCTTCTAGCCGCAACTGCAATCTCAGTGTCAATGACATGGTAACACTATGATAACCAGTGTGGATATCTCACAATGGTCCCACGTGAACATTTGTAACTAGTTTGGACCCTGTCCTAGGGGTGCCATCCCCAGGCCCCCAAGCGGCGATACCACCCTCAGGACTTTTTTGCAACTCACCTACACTCTCGGTTGTGCCCTATATCAACAGTCCCTCAGTGACAATCACTACACCTGTGCAGGATGTCCCTGTCCCCCTCTTCACCATTCACTGTTTCCCTTCCGACAAAGGACATGAGGGCACCATTTTGCAGGGCCCTATTCATCTCCACATCCCAGTCCCCGATCCATTGCTATGCCTCCTGGGTCAAGGGGCTTCACAGGCATCTTCGGCCCAGTGATTGACAACATCATGTTCCCCTTTTTCCTTCACAACTGGATCATTACCTTGCAAGCCTTTGGCATACCTCAGCTATATACCCCTGTTGCCAGACTGCAATTTGTACCCTCTTACATTTGGGTTTCCTATGGACCACATCCTCTGGCACACCTAATTACTTGCTGAGAGATGATAGGAGACGTGGACGTACGACAGCTACAGGGGGACATATTTGACTGTTCTGCAAAACCACTGGCCCCCTGCCAACATGGCCTCAGGGAACTCCATGGAGTTGACACCCTCCTCACCATCTTCCAATCAGTTCGCTGATGTATGGCATAGATGATATCCAACTGGGGTTTTGCCACCTCCCCAACTCTGGACGTTCCCTGCAGCGCGTGATTCCGTGACCAACACCAAACCTCCTTGTGGCGGGAATAATTGTGAAGTGCATCACTGGAACAGTGCTTTTATAATGGTGCAGGTCCCGATTCTATAGCGAAGGTGGCAGCATGTCGGCTCAGTGTCGACAGTAACATCTTAACCCTTCCACCTACATCAGGGTGCTAACCAATGTTCATCACCTCACATTCTAGGCCCCCTATTGAACATCTACCCTGCCACCATCTGTGGGTTCATACATCCTTAGTTGTGTTGTCTACATTCCTTATGGCGATGACGTTGTTGTTTTTCTTTACACCACCCATCTCCAATGCACATATGTCTCTCCCCCCTCTCATAATTACCCTGCCCCAATGCTTTGTTATGGGTGTCCGTCCTCGTGGAAACCTCCATTATGTGACATACAACAACGGAGGGTCCTCTTGATCACAAGCGCAATCCCAACATCAAAATCAGGCCACGACATCGGCGTCACATCAGGACTGGGGTATATTACAGCCTGCAAATCCGCCCCGTCCTCACTTTAACCAGTATTTCTTCATTTTATAGCTTAACGCGTCCATATGATATCCCGACCTGGACAACACAAAGGCACACCTGGCATACTACCTAATCCACCTTATGGGACACCTACGCTTCATGTTTGGAACCAGACAATTATTGATGACAATATACCATGCAACTGATGATCCCACACGTCCCATTTACAGGACCATCATTTGTCAGCTTGCCGTCACTAATCCACCTTATACCTGTTTATCAGCCACAGCTTGCCAATGCCTGCTACTCAAGGTTACCTCAGGGAAGGACGCCTTGGATAACCGTGTTCCCCTGAAGCTGATTCACTTACATTGGCTATGCGCATTCAGACCAGCATTATCTTTATCAAACCCTAGCTCACAGACGTTGAACAAACCTAATAGGCTCTACACTGCATTATCTCCTCCCCTACCCCTACTCACTGCAGTACACCAGGACAGAGCGAGAGCATCCACGAACATCACCCCTCCCCTGGCGCTACAGACGGCCCTCACAAGCCCTGCCTCCTTCTTGCCAGGCCCACATGCTGAGACCTTTCACCTTTGGTGCCCCTAGGTGCTGCAAAGCAGCCACCCCTGGCATCTTGGCCTATCGGCAGCTACATCACAATTCAGGTTCAGGCCGTCACTTTCTATCCCTGCAAACTCTTCCCTATAGAGTCATCAACGAACCTGTGTCGACCTCAGCGAGCCCACCCACATACCTGATTGCATGATATCTCAGTAACCTCTGCCTGTTGATGATTATATATGACGTTTGGAATATATAACCTGTCACCATTATAGTGGTAACATGTCCCTCCCTGATCATTTATGGTAACCTCTGTGGGATTTCCCTGGTACATTGTTTTGCCTTGGTATCCACCGTTCCGTCCCATGTCATCTTGTGATCTCATGCTTGGGTTTTTGAGTGTACTGGGATTAGGTTTGCCTGTTAGACACGCTGATGCTGAATAGTACGGTGTATGAGGGGATATAGATATGAACCTAACCTTACATAGCCTTATACAAGGTGTACACTCCCGGGGACATTTGGGATGGTCACCTGAGGATGGTTGTAGACTACTTTACACCTCTTATAACACACACATTTTTGTCGCAGAACCGCTGATCCCTCTGACTACCACATTGCACCGCTTCTTGGTCTGCAGCAGCATAGGCAGATTACCTTCTCGCATCAACGACCTGTATCATGTGCTGCTCATTTCACAGGTTTTAGGATATGTTTTTTTTTCCCGGCCTTGGACCGCTACTCTTCCTGCTGCACTTGCAACAGGTCCTTTATCATTGACCCGACCTTTGTATAACAATCTCCTTTGGTCCCATGTTGGACACTGATCATCTGCCCTGCTGCTACCATGGAACTCCACAGTAGCAGCATTCAGGTGAGAATTGTCTGTGCTGATCAGGCAACCATGTTTTATACGACGTGTGTTTTAATGATTCCCGTGATGTTCCGTCGACCAGCCTGGATGACAGGAACATTTGGACAGAGAGAACATATCGTTACCCTGTCAATTGGGAGGTACATGCGACAGTCCCAGTGATGTGTTTAGGCATCCTGTCTTTGCACATCGCCTCCCTAGCTTTGCATGTGGTGGCGTGTGAGACCAGCATATCATCCACACCTGGTCTGTAATTGATCATAGGTGGAGGTGGTCTGGGACCTTCATCCATTGAGTCCGCCAATGTATTTTCTGGAGGGTATTCGCTATATATCTATTTGATATCTCCCCTGGGATTTTTGACCCCACCCTAATCGTGGCAAATAACAATCCGACCGGTCACATCAGGGAGATGTGTGCCACGTGCATTTGCGGCCTGTGCTCCCAGACCTCACCCAGGCTGGGTGCTCAGACACAGTTGGCCATAGGGACCACACATGGGAGCCAGGGTATTGGGCAAACATCCATCACAAATACAAAAAAAAAATTGTGTGTGTCAGCCATCATGTTGGTACGGTAGTGTGTGGTGACACAACAATGAGTGGGAGGGGGGCCATCACAGGAGGGGGGGGGGAGGACAGGGTGCACAGTGGCCAGATTTGGACTGCAGGACAGAAAGGTATTTACAGTGTTCCCGATAACAGACATGCTCAACAGAACGGCACTGCCATCGCAGAACCCCCATGGGCTTTTTCAAGCAGCCATGACAGAGGGCTACAGCAGCCCAGAATGGCCTTTTCGTTTGTCAGAGGGGACTGATCACAGCCAGTATCACACCAGGTACTGGCTCACATGGACATGTCCATGGCGTTATCAATGGAAGGGAGTGCAGGCCTCTGTATGGCATTGTGTGGACCTACACACTTGCAGTTTTATGAGGTGTGCTGTGGACTGCTTGGGGGGGGATGACCTGCCCCGTGGGGCCGGGGAGGGGTGCCCTATGCAGAGCTTTCAGCAGTGCCCTGATCACGGTTTATTGCAGGAGGGACAGAACCCCCTTTGACATGCAACCTGTCTGTCAGAGTGTGACTGATGGACCTCTGTGGATGCCGTGATTGCGTCATTGCATACATAGGTTTCCAGAACTGAGCTGGTGACATCATAGGGTTTGCTGTTGGTTGAGATGTTAGGTTCTGGTGGGCATTTTTCTCTGGGGTCTATCCTGTATGTGCGTTGGTCATTGTATTGGCCCGCAGACTGCAACATCCATACATGTTACAGCAGAGGTGATCTTGGGGGATGGGAGGGGTGATACTGTTGCCCTCACAGTGCATGTTGTGTTGTTGTTCCTGGGGACAATGTTTTGCCTGGTTCGCCTATCCACCACACTGTGTGCAGTAGCAGAGGTATCCAGTTTGCACCTGTGAGCCCCCACCCTGTTACTGTCACCCCGTCCACAGCGTTCATTGTCCCCTGGGTGTTGTTACAGTGAGCCATGTTGGGTTGGCCCTTAACACTGGCCTGGCCAACCCTGGCACATATTTGGTGATTACAGGCGTATAACTGTGGGGACTACCTAGGTAGCCATGAACGTACAAAGGGTTTGGGATTGCACATGCTTAGCTGATAGACCTGTTTCATATTGGCAGTTACATACGGTGCGACGCATAGGCTGTTGCCTGGACAATTTGTTACATAGATGATTTGTCTATATTACCTGCTAGCCGGTGGTTGCCGTATCCAGGAGCTCAGGCCAGGCCACATGTGTAGATATCTTCAAGTCTTTCCTGGCAAGCTCACAGCTTGGAGGGCCGATAGTGGGGAGATGAGGGGCCCCCCAGCCACCTGTCCCCAGGGCATGCTTGGTGTTCATCCACCATCACCTGCCGTACACCCTCTTTTTATGTCAGAAAAATCTTTTTTTCAGACTGTCCGTGTCTCTTGGTTTGGGGCCACCCGCGGGGGCCAGCACCTGCTAGCCTCACATCCCCTCCCACACAGCAAAATTGGGCAGTATACATACCCCACGGGTGTTTGGCTACTGAGGCGGCCGAATATGACATCGTAGTTCTCCAGGACCATGCTCAGGAGACTGTGGTTCTCTCTGGTCCACTGAATCTCAGCGCACCTCCTCCGCTGCGTAGCCTGTCACAGGTGGCTCCTCTCCTTCTTTGCCAAGTGTCCTTTTTTGCACCTCCACACCCTGTTATTCTTCCCCGATGGTGCCCTGCAACAGCCTCAGGCCACCGGTGTCCACCCTTTCCCCATCACCCCCCCGCCCCCACCCACCCCCCTCGATGCAGTGCACTGGTGTTCTGGCATCCCCAACCGGCCTCATCAACATTCACCCCCTCTCTCCCCCTCATAGTTCCCCCTCTCGTCTCCATCACCCCTCCTCCCCTCACCACTGTTCCCCACCCAGCACAGGACACCACACAGCCACCCCTAACACACTGGCAGACCACCCCACCCCACCCAATCCACCCTAACCCTGCACAGAACACAACAATACAACATATAACAGACACAGAAACAGTGCTACACCAAATACGATATGGCCACTTCTAACAGACATCACAGCCTCGTCTCTACCCTTACACACACCTTCTAATCTACCTCTTTTCAGTATCACCCCACACGCCCTCTGTTTCTCCATACTTCACTCCCTCACTGTATCTTACAACACCCCTCGCCGTTTACCTGTGGTACAGTGTGGTTTTATACCTCATATTATCATTGCCTTTTATGTTTTGCCAGTTGGCCGCAAATACGCGTTTTTCTTTTTCTTTTTTTGGGTGGCGCCGCTGATGTGCGCGTGCGCATGTCGTCTTTTGCGCGCCGCGGATCTGCGTCAGAGCTTTGCATGGGCGTTTATGGTTGTGGCGCATTCAGGACTCACATGCCGTCATCACGCATACACGCCCCAGCGCGGCCAACATGGACGTTTACGCTCTGTGTTTTGCTTTGCGCAATGCGCTGTTTGCTGTTCGGACTTTTGTTTTCCGCGCCACAGAATGTGCGCATGGCGCTTCCGTCGTGTGCGCAGCCCGCGGATCTCTGCGTTCAGAGATGTGCATGGGATGTTGGGTGCGGCGCATTCAGTGACTCACATGCCGTCATCACGCATACCACGCCCCCAGCGCGGCGCACACGGACGACAGGGATTGCTGGTATGGGATGCACATCACACTCACAGCGCCATGGCACTCCCCCCCGGCGCGCAATGACGCACAACGTCACAAGGCGCACATCTCAACACCGGAAATACATCTATATATCCTCAGGCATAGATAGAGTTACACATTGAGGGTTTTATTGTAGGAAGAGGTGTACGTTTTGGAGAGGGTGACATATTTGATCAGGCTAGGTTATCTGTGTAGTTCAAGTGTCCTATTTTTGGGTTGTAAACTGGGTGTATTGTATTGTATTGTGTGTAATTGTGTTGTGTATCCGCATCCGTTTGTTCAGAGTTTTTCCAGTCGGGTGTTTTTGTGAGTTGGTCGCTGTTAGTGGGAGGTTTGTGTTTGTGGTGTAGTGGTGGTTTGGTGTATGCCTGCGGGGTGAGGGTGATGGCTGGTATATTGTTTTTCTGCATGTGCCCTCGGAATGGGTGAGGCAGATGCTGCGGTTGCCGTACAGGGGGATGTTGTCCATGGGACTGAGGCACAGGGCATGGGTGTAGTCCCGCAGCAAATCAGACCTGCAGCTTGTGGAGGAAGGCCAGGCAGCTGATGTACTTGCACAGACGCAGGAGACGATGGGGCCGAGGGTGCGGGCTCGGCAGCCCTCGCCGTCTACAGGCCCCAGGGCCCCGCTCCCAGGACCTGCGTGAGGAAACCAGGGTCCATCCTCCCTGTTCAGGCTGAGCACAAGGGCTATTAGGGAGCTCTATGAGGATCTACGACCTGGACCTCCGGCCCGCATGACTTAATCGGTCCAATGCCATACCGGGTTTGGTTAAGCTCCTTGCTGCTTAACATTTCTTTGCCTCTTGGCTGTTTTCCCAACACTCAGGTGGGGCGCAGTGGGTGGCAGTGAGCCGAACCCTTCCTTCTCCCCGGTGGCTCGATTTCTCTCCACCAGGTACTGCGTGCCATGGTCCGAGCCGGTTGGGGGAATTACATACGCCCTTCTTCCCCCACACTAGGCGCAACATTGTGGAACCCTTACCAAGCCTTTTGAGCGCTGTAGCTGGCTGGAAACCACATACCGTGAATGGGAGCTATTGATTGCACCCATGTTTGCCTGGTCCCACCTAGAGCCAGGGAGGTGGTGTTCCGCAACCGCAAAACACTACCATTCCCCTTAATGTTTTCAGGTTGTATGGTGATGCTGATCTGCATATTCTGATGTGTGGGTCCCACGTTTTCCAGGGTTCCCCGGCATCTGAACTCCGCTATATCCTGCATCGCATCAGCACTATTTCGACAGTTTGAGGAGGGACTGTCATGGGGACGTGCATCCTGCCTGGGTGAGTTATGTCCCACACATATTATGTGTTCTGTAGGTTATAGTCACATTTTGTCACTTAACAGGTCCGTCTTATATATTGCACTAATATACTCTCTGTGTGTTAGAGCAGCTTAGCTCCACGTTCAGCAGACATTTGTGGGCGGGGTGTAGACATTGAGTTGCATGTGAACCATGATGAAGCCCAATGTCACATCTGGGTTTGAAACAATACCCTGGGGGTGATATGCTGATGGCTTTTAGGGGGAACCCTATGCACATGTTCCGAATGCATGTACATGGGTTTGCATTTCAACGTGTATGAATGTGGTAATTCACATTCACCGGGCCACAGGTGGGAGTGGGTTGGGCTTGTTTTGTCCATCACACCCACCTGTGCATTAGTGGCATTTGAGGTAACTGTGTTATGTCATGACACATTTCTGTGAGTCAACAAGCCATACACCTATCGCATATCATTTGTGTGTGTGAGGGCCACACCCCTACACATTACTGGGGTTCTTGAACATTGTTTTTTGTGGATGACATGGGTTGGTCAGTTGTTTGGGGTTCCCGAACACATATGATGGATGTTCATAACCTTGGCAACGTTTGGGTCAAACACCCTTTTC
Source organism: Ichthyophis bannanicus (assembly GCA_033557465.1). Classification (NCBI taxonomy): domain Eukaryota; kingdom Metazoa; phylum Chordata; class Amphibia; order Gymnophiona; family Ichthyophiidae; genus Ichthyophis; species Ichthyophis bannanicus. The sequence goes on from JAWIIG010000252.1 coordinate 17,516, forward strand.
CCTAGGTAGGGTTCTGGTTTTGGGACATAGCCCATAACATGTGGTGCATACACCACGTGTGTTGTTGAATGACTTTGGGCCACTGCAGATGGCCCGCGTACGTTGGCAATCCAGTGTATGTCATTAATCTGATGTGCTCTCTGACTTTGAGAGAGGTGCCAGCAAGGGCAGGGGCCAACTTGTGAGCGTGCCAGAGAGGTGTTTGGTCCCCCCATACAGAGGAAACCTTGACAGTCTCTGTTGTTGTGCTAGTTTCAGGGCTCCACCCTTGTGAAGGCTACAGTGTGCAGATCTGTGGAACACAGCTCTGAACACGGAGGGATATTAACATTATGGTGACAATGGGAGCCGCGTGTGTCCCACTGACCATGGTTGTTGGTCAGCGGTCGACAGCATATGGCATCAGACTGCCTGTCTGTCGGTATGTTGACCTTAACCCTGGACACAAGTGTTGTGAGGTGATATTGGGTTTGATGTTTCCGAAATCCCTGTCAGACATGTTCTGGGTGGTGCGTTTACAGGTTGCCTCATTAACAACATTCTTGTGGTGTATAGCTTGCGTAACATATACGTATTTGGACGTGTTGTTTGTGTGCTGGTGTGTTTAGGCTGCCATTGGTGGTTTCAGAGATGCGGCAAAATTAAACATTGACACGCATACCAAGACGCCTATGCCACACATAGCAGTCTATGATCTTTTGTTTGCAAACTGTGACATTGGTTCTGGGTGTGTATTTGCCAATGTCCCTGTCGGGGCGAGGTCACGTGACAAGGGCCCGTTCGGACATTTCTATCACCATAAAAGGGGGAAGTCCCATATTGCTGTTCTGGTACAATGTATATTTGTGTTGTCATATGATTCTGTGTCGGAATTTGTAATGCACCTTGGTTCCTCTAAGGTCCCACCTTTGGCGATTTGTGGTGGCAATGCGCTCATGCATTCACACTGCATAATTCTCTTTTTTTTGCAGGTGATGCAGGGTATGGTATGTCGCCCCTTGGCTGGCTAAACCCCCTGTGCGTCAACCACGGAACACGTGCAGAGCGGAGGTACAATGAGGCCCACGCCTCCAGCCCTGCTCTGTCCCATAGAGGCGCACCTGTGGCGTTTTGAAAAGTCGCTTCAGGTGTCTGGATCGGACAGGTGGGGCCTGGGGGTACCAATATAAGGCAATGGACCTGTTTGCAGAGATAATCGTAAGCCTGTTGCATCCTTGCACAACATTTGCTCTCAGGCATGATATTGCCTGCAGAGATTAAATGAGGATCTTGCGGAGGATCCACCGTGCCCCCACCTGTACCGTGCCAGTGGTGACACACATGCAGGCACAAAAAGGGCGGGTCAGGCAGAGGTTTATTGCTGGAATAAATTATGCAGTGGTATGTAGTGGCACCCTGGCCTCGGAAGGCTCAACCACATATATGTGCTGTTTGTGTGCATGTGAGGTTTTATCTACGGGTCAATGTGTCCTGCACAATATAGCATTTCAGATCCATCACTGCATTGTCCTTATGCTGAACATCCAACAGTAACATAGGGCAGGGGGTGCACTTCAATGGATAATGTGGACAGGGGCACCACAGGGGCTTGTTTGGTGTTTTTGGGGTTTGTTGTGTTTGAGACAGCCTTTAATGAGCTTTTTGGGGGTCACAGTACCAAGTTAGTGTCTGTTTGTGCTATAGCAAAAACTGCTGTGCAAACCCACTGTTTCCATTATAGTGTTGGTTGTGGTGGCACGGTGTCAGGCCATATGTTTCCGGGGTTAAATGGGGTGTAGGATGTGAAACATGTTTGGAGAGCAGCTCGGGCAATCATGTCGCTGCCACCCTGTTTATGTACTACAATCAGGGTGTGCTTGTGTTTGTGGTATGCTATTATTGTATGGGCTGGCTATGTCATGGATGTGTTATAATGTGTCCCTGCAAACAGGCTTAAACATAGGACAGTCAACAGTGTCCTGGACTGCAAATAGCCCATGGATCGATAGATTACAATGTTTACAATTTGTTTCTAAAGCTGCGCACAACAGGCGGCGAGGAGACGGATACCATAAATTGTATTGTTTGATTATAGCGTATGCACTAACATTGCATAGTGTGAGGCCTGTGGACCATGAGTCATTTTCTGCAGGAAAAGCCCTGGGGTCCATATCATTGGTTTTTCATCTTATATAGTGAAGTGTCATAGCATTGCAAGGTATTCTGCACCTGTGCACACACATACGGATACATTGCAGCGGGTCCAGATCAATGAACGGGTGGACATTACAGGAGCCCCACTGGTAGAGCTGCATGTGTGTATATGTTTGCTAGTTTTTAGCGGATTTATAGCAAAATCCAGGAGTTTGCATATGTGGGTTATACTATCTGAACATCTACGTCATGGTGCTCTGTAACATGCTGTGTATGATCCGTCAGGATTAAGCACAGTACACAGCCACATATGGCCTATGTCTACCACTGGCAAGGGATGTTATGGTTGACCATACACACACAGTCACCTATTTGTGTGATATGTGGTGCAGGTGCACCATATAGCCCTCGGAGGGGGATCGCATTTGGATAGACATTCTCGGCCTGATACCCAGTGGGGCTGACAGGACGGGCCATCCATGGTGGGCTGTCTATGAAAGACAGACATGGGGGTGTTGTCTGGTACACATGTTGATGACATTGAGCCATGTATTTAGGCAACATGATCAGGTGTGCCCGGACTTCTAAGTAATCAATATGATTTAGTCAGGATGTAAACGCTTGCATAATATTCCTTATTTTGCACATTTGGATACAGGGGGTGGTACAGCATATTCCCAGGTGTCACAGGTATGTACAATGGACAACCAAACACCATTGGGGGAGTCCATAGACACGGAGAGGGGGTAATTTTGTCAACCTGGCCAACAAACGAGAAAGACACTAAGTAGATTGACCTTGGTGATGTGTTTCACACCATGGTGTTGTGCAGACAGCCGATCCTTAGACAGTGGTGAGGGAGCAACCGAGGTTGGTGGGGGCCAAGGCGTAATAGGGGGGGGAACATTTTCATTGGTATCATTCATACGTCTACAGTGCTGCCTCTCCAATGGTGTATAATCAGGACAGTGAGAGGGTGAAACAGAGTCACATGCGGTTCGTTGGGTCAGGTTGTGGGGTCTGCCCGCTGTTGACATTTTATTTTATTTATTTATTTACATCTCCTTATATAACGCCGCTATTCTGCATCAGTGGTGCGGTTTACATTGACAAACTGAAATTCCATTGAACCGAATGGGAAACATGAACATATATTTTGTGATGGTTTGTTTCCCTCTCCACAGTACCCAGCTTCATGATATGCTGTTTCCCTGTAAGCAATTTGGTCAACATGAGGGCCGCATCGTCCAATCTGCTTGGGTCCAGGGTATTGGATCTCCCGCTACATTGTGCGTACATGGGTTCATGGTAGCAACATCCGCCCGCGCCTGTCCATGGTGTCATATGAGGCAGCTGGTGTTTTGTACAACTCCCTCCCCTTGGAACAGCCTCTCCCTTACCCATATTTTGGGGTGGGGACCCATCTCCCCATGTCTTTTTTGTGTACAGTATGTTCGCAGGGACAACCTTTTCCAGGTCCCAGAATGTACAGCAGAGGTTGATGTGTTTTTTTGGGTTAGTCCGTGGTGTTTACGGATATACTGCAATTTCTCTGTCTACACCTTCAATAGTTAGATCAGACATCACCAAGGTATATGTGCATGTTTGAAAAAACTTGCGCCAATAGATGTTGCACAGGTTTGTGGCACTTGTGCACATTCCCACCATGGTTTTTTTCAGGCTGGTGCCCCTGGACCAACTTTGAATACTGTGTTTGTTTTTTGCGCTTTATGTTTTGAATATGTCCCCCTCCATCGTGTCCAGGCATGGTACTATCGAGCATATCACGTGCTCGATTCAGCGGGTGTGGGGGGGGTGGGTGCCCCCCTCCGTGTGGGGCAATCTGGTGGGGTGTACTACCATCTACTGTTGTGCTGCTTGCCCCTTGAGATGGTCACCGAGTTGGTCCCACATTTGTTATTGCTGTGAGCAGCAATGTGGTCCTGTTTTTTGAGGAGACAGTGTTTTTGCGCAACATTTATTTCTCTCATCTGTAGGCATGTGCTTGGGATATGCATCAACAGTTGATGTCAACATGGTAAATTCGACATGTCTGGCTGACATTGTCCCCCTTCGCTGGTGGACCCTGTATGTGCCTATGCAGTACTTGGAGGAATTGGATAGACGGCCGCATGATGCACACATAGGGTTTGTTTGTAACTTTGGGCGAATTGGGTAATTACATCTGGCTGTACCTGTCCTGGGGTTGATGATTCCTCACATGGACATGTTTTATGTAGCATCTCTGTAGACACAAACAAGAATGCATATATATGGTGTGTAGCTGTGATATGCCCGTGTGACCCTGGGATTAGTACATAACCGATATCCATGTGACAGCCATGCCTGCATTTACATGTACGTTTGGCGCTCATCTCCCTTTTTTTTATAAATGGGCATCATGCTGTAATTTGTGACTTTGCATCCCTTTGGTCTGTATTTTTTTGTGTATTGTGATTCTTGGCAATCTGTTCTTTATTTGGCAAGGTGTCTCAACAATACCATACCTTCTCCCTCGTCCGTGACACCGGTCAGGTGACATAACAGCACCATTTCCTTTCCCTCCACGGCATCTGGCTCACCATCCAACGTTCCTGGTTTTTGGGAACTGACGTTTCATCGTTATTCTTTTCCGGGGAGATGTGTCCATTGGATGTTTGACCTATGTTGGTGGCAACACAGGGGCCTGTGATGGACAACTTTGCTCTTTTTTGACGCGCTGACGTTAAACAACCCATGATAGACCTGTCAACAACACCACAGTGTTTCGCCATGCTGTGGCTGGTGTGTCCGTGCTGCTTTACAGGGACACCAGATGGACTTTCATGGACTGGTGTCATATTGGACGATGGCACTTTACTGTGCAATGGGCCAGGTTTCTTGCATGGTGTGTTTTGCGGATGACTTTTTTTTGGCTGTCCCAAAAAAAAAAAAAAAAAAAAGAAGGCCCACTTCGCTTTTTGGACAATGGACTGTGCGCATCCGGACTGACATAATCTATGTATTTCTGACATCCTCCACAGCAGTTGGTTTAGTGTATAGGTGTGTCCCATGTGTGTGAACATGGCACCCATTTAGATGTTACCTTGTTGGTTTCACAATCAGCATACAGCCATGTTTTTGTGGCACGGGGGCACACATGGAGTAATCCAATTGTCTATGGTCCACCTGCCCCACCGCCTAAACAATGTGCAAGGTCTCTTCCTGCCACAAGTACACACTTTCATGGTGCCCGGTGGCCACCATCCCTTGTTAGATGGGTGGAGGGGCCAAGGTGGTGAGCTGTAGCTTCATGTGTGGCAGTCACTGGTTAACCATGTTTTGTGTACAGCTGGTGCCGATGTTGCTTCTCAATAGCGTATGTTTTGTTGTGAGACACATGCCATTTGGACCTATGGCTTCTGTGTGGGTTCACTTTAGGCTGTCTGACCATCATTTGCATCTGAACATGCTAGTTTAGTTGTATATGTTTTTCTTGTACAGATGTGACCACTCTGCATGTCTGTCCACCGGTTCGGTGCAGTGCACTATTTGCACGAGTTCCTGCTTTTTAACACCCCTGCATTGACAACAGTCTCATTAGGCCATTATCTTGTGTGTGGGGTCAGAGTGGGTTGTCCATTGTCCTCCTACACTTCAGCATTGGCATGGACCATGCGTATCCGTTAGCCAAACACTGTCCACCAAACAAACAATGCAAGGGGATCATACTGCACGGTGTTAGGTCCTGCACCTTTTCCAGGGAGTTGTGTGCTTTTGTATTTTTCTCTGTGTTCATGTGTCCCTGCTAACCTTTTTAGCATACAATCATTCAGCTCTAGATGATATTTGTCATGTACACTGAATACTTTCCTGATGTTCCAATCAGCCATTATGTGGGGAGGTTGGACAGAACTTAATGAGGGTGTTTGTCACATGTCATCAATTGTGCCAGCCTATGTTTTATCAATTCGCTTTTGGGGGCCACCTGTGTTTGCATGAGGGCTATGTTGGGGGGGGGGACATGTGCCTTTGATTGGGGTCTTAACGCTTACACCAACGCCTCGCGTCTACATTGCCCTCATATGTAACTCACACATTGTGGAGGCATGCAGCAGAATGCTCGTGGTATGTGGCCCCTGGGAACCAGTGGCATATCATGCACACTGTTTCCACCAGAGAGTCTCAATGCCACCTCAATTGTGCGCAGGCATTGACTCTTTATGTGGCATGTTTGTTTGTACCTTGCTGACTGTGTTCCCATCCTTTAAACAGGGAGGGGCTTAACTTTGAAATTATGATTACCCTGGTTACAGTAACTGGGAGGTGGTGATCCAAATAACTATATGTATTATACAGACATTGTTTTCTTATTTGCTGCTTTGGTCCAATGTTCCCACAAACACATGCACTACAATGTCCTACCTTTTGAATATGCCCATGACTCCTTGTGACCATTGGACTCCGTGGTTTTTTTACAGAAGAAAAAGAGAGGTTGACAAAATGTTCCCTCGAGTTACTCTCCAAGGGCCACATGATCTGGTTTTTCTGAAATGGAGGCCTGGTTTTTTTGCCTTTTGTGCATGACAGTTTTGTGACGACTAGGCTTGCTTCCTCCTCTCGTAGAGCACATTCAACACTTGTGTCTACTGGTTTTGCTTGCCAGGTGCATGTCCACACTGTGCTCCGACAACAGTGATAAACGATGGTGCAGCCCTGATGCATGTGTCTGGCCATTTTGCACATCACAGGTTCTTACTGGTTTCACATACAGAACCCCGTCTTTGGGCATATATTGTATTCCTTGGGCTCAGTGTATTAATTGTGGGTGTGGTTGTGGTTTTGTGGCCATGTCGTTTTTCAAGTAAGGTTTATGCGTTTAGCCCACGATATGCTTTGTTTTTTAAAATTATTTTGTACATTATGCTGGACTTGACCATTTAGTTCACTGCAGGTTTATCAAGCTCTACACAACAAGCGCCCTTGTCTTGTGATCAGGGTGCAGCAAGGGTGTGCACTGTGTGCTGGGCCTAGCCAGCAGATATCATCGGTTACATAGGTTTCTCTCATTCGTGTTTGGTTTTTTACAACTGCTGTGCACTTGGGTGTGTGGTGGTGCTGTGTTTGGCAGGGGCAGGTGTTTGTTCACGAAACCCTTTTTTTCATGTGTTTTGCTCTCTGGGTCTGCTGTTCCCTGTCCATGAAATTCAGTACATTGCCATCCGCCACCGCATCCTCCCACTCCCCTTGGGGATACCTTGCTTTGCTCTTGTTATGTCCTGTATATATTTATGTATTTGTTCGTTTGGTATCCGCACTTTTTCAAGACATCAACACGGTCAAGAGGGTGTTTCATACGGAGGGGGGGGGGAGTTTTACTATGTTGGCCACGGCCATTGCCAGGGGGGCTAACATTGACTGTTGTTCAAATGGGGACATAGGACATACTATTGACATTGACCGAGATTGTGCACATTGTCCATATTTGTATGGTGTTGGGTTTAGGGGTGGGATTAGTGGGGTTTTCCTGGGACAGTATGGTTTTTCAGCTGTTTATAATGGATTAGTGGTCTGGGTGTGTTACCAGACCCATGCTTTGGGGCTTTGCATGATACATGGGGCATGAAGTTCAGGGTCTTCGATGGCAGGTCCCTTTTGCGGGCATTTTGGTTCATTTGTTTGCCTTCACGTACCGGAGTTGGTGGGGGCATTGTCTGGTAGTTGATTGCCGTGGCCTGGGCGACACCAGGTCCTGGTATGTTTGATTTGGGGTTTGCGTTGTGTCATGTAGGACTTTGTTTGGTAAGTGGGAGGGCTCTTGTATTGAACAGTCCTTGCTTCAGGTGCCTGTATGTATGTTTCTTTCCGGGGTGGGGTGGATGTGGTTTCCCCCCCCCCTGTATATTTTGCATGCTGTGTCTACAGCAATCACATATCATTGTGTGTTTGTGCATGGTGCGTCCCTGGTCCCAACTACAGACTGTGATCTTAAAATGTTACACAGGAGTTCTGCAGGTGCTTTTGTTCATGGTTTCCTCCTTGTGGGTTTGCCTGGTCCCTTACCACCAGCATGCATGTAGCGTGAGGGCCTGGAACTAAGGTGGGTTCTGACTGCATCCTTTGCTAAAACACACACATTGGTGCTTGGTTCCTACCTGTTTTTGCTTTTAACATTATCAAAAAACCAATGGGGTTGTTGGTATGTGTGATTCCTCTCTGTTCTCTTGGATGTGCATGCGTGTCCTGCCAGTTGTGTTTTTCCATTTTGTTTTGACTGTCATACGGTATGTTTTGTCCGGTTTTGTGCTGTGGACACATTTGTACCCCTCATCTGAGTTGTGAGCCATGCATCTGTCCATCTTTCTTATCCTGCCAACTGGATCTTGTGTCTGAAGCTACCCTGATGTGCTTTAGCAGCGCTGCAAAACCCTTCCAGCCCTCCTACAACCTTCCTGCCATCACAACGACTCCCATGTTGGTCCATGGAGGTCGTCCTGTGTTTTGCCTCCTGTGCATATCATTCGCTAGTCCCACTGTAATCACAGAAAGATGTTTCCACAGAATGCCTGCCATTCAGGCGCCTCCATCTGCTGGACCATATCTTTTCCCTCCACGGTTACACACCATCATTATACCAATGCGTAACATTATCCATCACGTCTGGTACATACGCTAAAGCTGGGGTCACCATGGTCCTTTATGCCATTTCTGCTGCCGCCAGCCCCCCATAGCCTTGCGTGGAGATCTTTGTGGTAGCCGCACCTGTGGATGTGCCAGGTGGTTCTTTATACTTTTTTGGATTGCCTTTCCTTTTTCGGCTCTGTGGCAGTATTTGGGTTACAAATGTGCACTCGCATTTGATGATGGTGGTTTGTTTATGATGTGCAGTTGTGTACAAGCCCGACCGAGGAACGAGACCTCTGGCTAGGCTTGTGGTTTAGATGTGCAGCAAAACAGCTTACTGTACAGTTGCATTGCTGATAACACAGATGTCACTAAGCCAACCTTGGTCACTTGCTCATTTGGCACCATGCCACCCCCTGCCCCATCACGGCCAAGTGCCCTAACCATTGTGCTACACTGCTGGGGTCCCCTCCTGCCATGTCTGCTCACCTACCTGGGATTTTCCCTGCGTTAACCTGCACAGTGAGGCCAGCACTGACTGTGCTTGGGACCTATGCCCTGCCTCATACGACAAACTGTCAAGCACCCTCACACACGACATTTGTGATTTCCTTGGTGGACAATGCGCTTTAGGATTGACATGTGAGGTACCTATATATTGCGTCATATGCAATGCAAAACCCTGATTATTACAGTGGCTTTTTTCATAGTGCAATTTGCAAGGGGGAGTACGGATAATAACAATAACATTCAAATGCCTGTCCTCAATCACTATTGCTCATGACAGATGATGGCTCATCTAGCTGCATTCATTTGGGGCACTGCAGGGGGGATATTGAAACCCCCGATCACACTGCTCCATTTGGTAGGCGTCGTTCCCCTTGTGCTGGTGGCTCACTTCGTGTGCTTTCTCATCCGCCGCGCCAGGCGACCTTTCATGCCGCACCAAAGTTCCTCTGCCCTCTTAACAGGATTAGGTGGCGCCGCCTATTCCTGCTAGCCCACTATTTCTGTGCCTCCTAAAATGGTGCCTGAGCCTGGCCGCTTCCTTGGGCACTGCGGGTATTGAACCCCCGGATCTCCATGCTCCATTTGGTAGCAATCATTCCCATCGGCCTGTGGCTCAGCTCGTGTCTTTTGCCATCCCGCGGCGCCGCCTTATGCCGCACAAAGTTTCCTCTGCCCATCCCGTACAGGATTATTGCGGCGCCACCTTCTGCTGCCCACTATTTTCTGTGGCCGTCCTAAAATGGTGCCTGAGCCTGCCGCTTCATTGGGCACTGCGCGGGGGATTGGAACCCCCGATCCCCTGCCCTCCATTGGTTAAGGCATCGTCCCCATCGTGCGGTGGCTCAGCTCGTGTGCTTTCCCATCCGCAGGCGCCGCCTTATGCCGCACAAAGTTCCTCCTACCTCGTAAAGGAATTAGTGCGCGCCCTTCTGCCTGCCCCCCTTTTTTCTGTTGGCCTCCTAACATGGTGCCTGTAGCCTCCCCTGCCGCTTTCATTGGGCCACTGCGGGGATTGAACCCACCGATATCCCTGCTCCCATTGGTAGGCGTCGTTCCCCCCCATCGTGCCTGTGGCTTCAGCTCGTGTGCTTTTCCCCTCCGCTGCGCCCGTCCTCATGCCGGCACAGAATTCCTCTGCCGACCTCGTAAAGGATTAGTGTGCCGCCTTCTGCTGCCCACCTATTTCTGTCCTGTGGCCCACTAAAATGGTGCCTTAGGCCTCCCTTGCCGGCTTCAATGGGGCACTGCGGGGATTGAACCCCCCGATCGCCTGCTCACATTGGTAGGCTTCGTTCCCATCGTGCTTGTGGCTCAGCTCCGTGTGCTTTCGCCATCCGGGGCAGGGAGAGCAGCTCGCCATTTATTGCCCGCACAAAGTTCCTCTAGACTACCTCGTAAAGGATTAGTGCGCCCAGCCTCCCTGTCTGCTGCCACACAAATATTTCTGGTGCCTAGCTCTAAAATGGTGCCTGAGGCGCTGCCGCCTACGGTCAATTGGCACTGCGGGGATTGAAAACCCCGAGTTCCCTGTGCTTCCATTGGTAGGCATTCATTCCGCATCGTGCCTGGGGGGGGCGTTTGGGGCTCAGCTCTTGTGCTTTCCCCATCCGCGAGGCGGGGGCCGCCGCCTTATGCCGTGCCCCAAAGTTCCTCCTGCCTCGTAAGGAATTACAGTGCGCCGCCTTCTGGCCTGCTGCCCCCGTATTTTGTGGGTACTGTGCCTCCCTAAACATGTATGGCCTGGCGCCTGCCGCGTTCACAATTGGGCACTGCGGCGTTTGCACACCCCCGAATCCCTGCTCTCAATATGGCTAGGCGTCATTCCCATCGTGCTGTGGCTTCTGCGTCGTGTGTGCTTATCTCCCATCTGCGCGCGCGCCTTAAGTGCCAGCACAAAGTTCCATCTACCTCCTTAAAGGCTTAGTGCGCCCGCCCAATTTGCTGATCTGCTGCCCACATAGTTCTGTGCGTCCTAACATGGTGCCTATATGAGCCTCGGAGAGAACACGGGGGCCGTGACTCTCCAATTGGCACTGTGCGGGAATTTGAACCCCCGATCCCTGCTCCATTGGTAGGCGTACAGTTCCCATCGTGTGGGGGCCTGTGGCCTACATCGTGTTCCTTTCTTCCCATCGCGCGCGCCGCCTTATGCCGCACAAAGTGTCCTCTGCCGTCGTAAAGGATTAAGTGCCGCCCCCTTCCTGCTGCCCACCGTGTGTTCTTTGCCCCCCTAAAAATGGTGCCTTGAGCCCTTGCCTCTGATTCATTGGGCACCTGCGGGGATTGAACACCCCCGATCACCTGCTCCTTTGGTAGGTCGTCGTTCCCCTATCACCCGTGCCTGTGGCCATCAGCTCGTGTGCTTTTCCCTCATGGCCCGCGCCGCGCCGCCTCTATGATGACCAGCCCAAAGTTCCTCTGGCCCGTCGAAAAGGATTAGTGCGCCCAGGCCTTCCTAGGGGGAAGGGTCTGCTCTATCCCACTATTTCTGTGCCGTCCCTAAATGGTGCCCTCTGAGCCTGCCGGCGTATCATTGGGCACAACGGGTGCGGGTATTGAACCAAGCCCGATCCCGGCTGCATCCATCGTAGGCCGTCGTTCGCCATCTGTGCTGGTGGCTAAGCTCGTGTGCTGTTCCCCTCCCAGCGCGCCGCCTTTTGTGCACGCACAAAGTTTCCCTCTGCCTCGAAAAGGATTAGTGCTGGCCGCCTGTTCTGCTGCCCACTATTTTCTGTGCCCCCTAAAATGGTGCGGGGTAGCCCTGCCCGCTTCATTGGGCACTGCGTAGGATTGAACGACCACCCCGGATCCCTGCCCTGCCATTGTGTGATATACGTCGTTCCCCATCGTGCTCGTGGCTCCAGCGCTCGGGTGCTTTTCCCCCCATCCGCACGCCGCCTTTATGCCGCACAAAGTTCCTCTGCCCTCAAGTAAGCGTTTTAGTGCGCCGCGCCTAATCTGCCGTGCCGCCATGTATGTTCTGCTTGTGCGAACTCGCTAACATGGTGCCTGAGCCTGCCGTTTCATTGGGCACGTGC
>JAWIIG010000253.1:0-29755 GCA_033557465.1 Ichthyophis bannanicus
AAAAGGACTATTGTACCTTTTGTGGACTTTGGGGGTCTGATTTTGACTAAACATTCGTAACGTGCGTGTCCGCGGTAGTGTGCCTGTGCCAGAAATAGGGGTGGGCTGGGTCATGCAGAAAAAGGAAAAAAGTGCCGCCCGTCCGTTGGCGCGCCGCGCACATTTTTGCGGGCCCGACATTAGCGCGTTGGGAAGGCTAACTGGGGCGCTGCTGGGCACATATTGAACAGAGCCGTAGCCCAATGCTGAAGACACTGACCAGTGGTGCAAGGATCAGTTTTTCCATCCCCCCTTCGTGCGTCAGGAAAGAATCTGGCTGAGGCATGAATTTTCCGGTTAAAACTGATTTAGGAGGCATAATAATTTTGGGCGTCATTAGGCGTTTGCGCTGTTACTATTGTGGTCGGCAGTACTTAGGGGGGTTTGCGGTGTTTTCTGTCGTCATTAGGCGTTGAGCTGTTAATGGTTTGGGCACCAGTACCGGCCGCGCTGTCCCATCTTGTGCATTTTGTGCCGGCATCAGGCTGTGGCGCTGTCAGTTGTGAAGGGCATAAGGCAGTTGCGCAATTGTCCAGACACAGGAACAGAGCCGGATCACAATGCTGAAGAACACTGACCACTGGTGCAAGGATCAGGGGTTCAATCCCCCCTCGTGCTCCAGGAAAAAGGCTGGCTGAGGCATTAAGTTTCATGGTTAAAACTGCTTTAGGAGGCATGCACTAATTTTGGGCGTCATTAGGCGTTGCGCTGTGAATTTTGGGTCGGCAGTAATTAAGGTCGTGTGGCATTAGGCTTGGCGCATGTTAAATTTTGGGGCTCCAGATCCGGCGCGCCTGTCCATCTTGTGCGTTTTTTTTGGCTGGCATCATGCGGTGCGCTGTCCAGTTGTGAAGGGCCAAGGCGGTGCTTGCACATGTCCAGAACACCGTAACAGATCCCGTAGCACAATGCTGAAAACACTGACCAATAGGGCTGGCCTCATGGGTTCAATCCCATGCTGTGCACAATGAATAAGGCTGATTTAGCCATTACCTGTTATGATGAATAGCACTCTAGGAGGCAAGGTCACATTTTATTGTAATTTCTACTGCTAGCAAATTCACTATCAAAAAGCACTGTAATATAAGGTGATGCATAGAGGCGCCCTACAATGTCCCTTAAAGATCACATTTGAAGGTGCACTGGCCACCAAGGGCACCCCACAATTTTGCGTATAGGGCGCTTTACACGGTGACTTATGTTGCACAGGCAAGGTCGAAGCACTGTCTGTGCTGGCATCACTGTGCATTGTAATGCATGGAAATCATCGTAGGTGAGCAGACGTGCAAGAAGGAACAGCAGTTTATCACAATGGTTAGGACAGTGACTTATGGTGCAGGCGGCATGGTGTTAGATGAGTCATTGATAACCGTTGGCTTAGGTAAGTCTGTCTACGTCATAGCACCTGTACATCAATCTGTGTCTGCCACCTAAACAGAAGCCCACCAGAGAGTATTGCCCCTATCAGGGTGCACCAGAATGCACATCATAAACAACCCATGTCAGCAAAGGTGATTTATAATGCTATCCATCTTCCATGTTCACGGTTGGCAACTCCCCAGGTCAGCATAGTAGAATCCCGTCCCCATAACTTTGACTGAATGGAAGGGGTGCCATAAGGAATGCCCCATCCTATGTATCGGTCAACCCCAAAACGTTTCCCAGACAGCACTTCACGCTCCCCTAAATGTGAAGGGGCAGCAAGGGTATGTGGCAAACACATATGTAACCTAAACACTTCCGAGAGCTGAAAAGGAAAGGCAGATGCAGAAGTCCACAACAACAGAGATCATCAGGTTTCTCAGACTACAAAAAGGCACCCTCAGTCCATGTGGCATCTACACAAAATTGACAAACATATTGGAGATATGTGATAGCCTGATGTACAGAGTGATGGCAATGTACCATGCTGTACTGACTTGTGTTGGTACATAAGGATGGAAGATGTTCCAGTCACAGGAGTCTGAAAATGGCAGGATAGGTGAAATATCTGGATGACAGTGGAGTAGCAGTGCTATGCCATCACACACACGAAGGCAACCATTGGGTACTAAAATGCAGGAAGGTGTAGGAGTGCAGGACGTGTCCGTAAGCAGCATGCAACATCCGGGTAGGATGGCACAACAGCTGGCAGACAGAAGATGGACAGAAGCATGGCTCAGCAACTCAGATGATGGTAACAATGTGCTCACAACACCAATTGTCCTGGTCCCCCCCCCCCCCCTGACATATGACCGTAAAAACACATCGAACCCACATCTGCAGGACAAGCACACACATCACAAGGGAACAGAGAGGGATCACACCTACGACCACTACCACCAATGCACAGGGTAAAAAACGCTAGGACACACCCCACCAACGTGCGCGCAGTAAGCAAAGGCCTGCATACCAGAAATAGTCCAAGCCATCACACCATATGCAATGCTGGTTGTAAAGGACAGGAATCCCCCCCAAGAAGAAAACATGAACAAAATGCACCATGCAGATCTGGTGTTTACAGATCACGCCCGCAGTCTGTATTTGGCTCCATGGACACCCTGCACACACCCACAAATGGAAAAGATGTTATGCAGTCGATAAAGCATGCAAAAAGAGGAAAGAAACCAAACGCCCAAGGGTAAAGCAGAGGATGCCTGGTTGAGCTGGGCTAGCATCTCGTGTCATTGACATTGATACAAATCAACATGACGAACAGCTCTAACCACACATCCACCCAGATACCAGCAACACAACAAAACCCCCAGGTGCACTGCCCTTGTAAAGACCATCACAAGAGACCTATGTACAGATAATTATATGATGGCTAGGAGCACTGAGTGCACACCTTGCTGTACACTTACGACAGACAAGGTTGTGTGTATAGGTGATGAACTCTGCCTGCTTAATGATGGCTCAGTTATCATAATCGAAAAAAACTATAAATAACAGAATGTTGGGGATAAAAACCTGCAAACCAATGATTTCAAAACACATTCCTCCAACCACACCCACAAAGACCCAATGAGCACAAGGCAGAAGTAATAGTCCAAAGGGAGGGTCCTGTTATGGGAACGTATCATACCCATTGAATGTGCCAAACAGCAGACACATACACAGCGGCCATTTGTACAAGGATGTTGAGCACAGTGGGCTGTGGGACCATGACCAGCAAATCAGTAGACACAAGTGTAAATTGTGCACATAGAGTTGAGGAGTAGCCTCTGCGCACAAAGCTTTCTTGGTACACAAACCAAACAGGCCTCACTCACACTGGCACTACATTGTGCACTTGTTCAAGTCACTTGCAGGGACCACCGTCAAGGACAACCATGGAGTCTCTGGCACAAGGAGGTCATGATTGAATCAAGGCACCCCCGGTGTTGCAATGATTGTCCACCATGATCAAGTAGTAAAAGAGACAATGTCCTGTCAAATACACATATTTATTATGGTCGCTCCTCACACATACGTTTATACACTGCAATCATAATATCAAGGTGAGTCCCTCCATGGTGACGATGGAACTGACATATGTAGCAGGTTAAAAAACCCACCTAGCCACCTAAAGGTCACTGCCCTGAGCACACATGAAACGACATGAGACATAATGTGTACATCAGGTGCAAGGCTATGCCCTGGGTAAACAGGCGTCCCACGACGCCCCCACGATTGTTATGGCAGCATGGCTCGCCATTGTGTGTCGCAGATATCAGTGCATGGAGACTGTAGGCGGTTTGCAGTGATTGACGAACCGACAAAAATCACCGGACCCCCGAAACATAGCCTCACCCAACACAGGAGGCACACAACTGAAGAAAACAGATGCTGGTGCAATGTTGTAATGTGACAAAAAAAGCTCTGAACTGAACGTAATGTTTCCAGAACCACATAATGGCTGATCCTCAGCCACGATATGCTACAAATGCACAAAAACCCCAAATATCAACACAAGCATAAAGACCATAAGCTAACAGGAAGCAGAGCCACATGAAAACACAGAGACAATACAACAAAAACCCTTCATAAAGCTACAGACATAATACGAAGCAGGAGGTACACCCTGCATGTTTATGTGGGTAAACAAGTGTCCTGGACAACCATATAGTCATGGTACATGGACTGCATGTACGTGCAGGGAGGACAATGGAACACCCCACACAGACACACACCATATGTAATGGTGCAAGGAGATTGACGTTACTGCAGGGGACACACAGGACTGTGCAGACGTGCAATGCTAGGTGTGTACACCATGCTAGTGTCACGTCTGCACAGTAACCAAACACAATAACCATCATGTTTCATACGCAACTTTGGCCAAACATCTTACAATGAACCACACAGAGGCCATAGAATCCACATTCTGTTGTCTCACAAACATAGTTCGTCACAAGCTAGAATCACTCATCCGCACACAAACATGATACAGTGATGCCCACACATGCATGTAATCAACCCTTGCCCCCCACCCCAAACATCAATCAAGGATGGTGGTGGCCATTAACATGTGGTTTGTGTCCAAAGGCCTGTATCATGGTACCATGGTGGAGGGCAATTGGACATAGACAAAAGGACTGCTTCCATCATGTGCCTCTATGCCGCAAACATGCCCTGTATTGCTTTTGTTAAAACAAAAAGATGAGCGTATCCTGTGAGCCCTGTAACACACATGGACAAAACCAATACACCAACCAACTTTGGAGAAATTTCCAAAATACATAGTGAATATCAGTCCCCTGATGCGCACAGTGTCCCAAAAGCAAGGTGTCTCTGCAATCCAACTGAGCGCATATTCAAAACATCCCCTGCAAACATGGAATGCATAATAAAGTGGCCACAATTCCCAATATGACAACACTCCGTGAAAGGTCATCTGTGTCCCTGCAATCAGCATGACCGCTCAGCCAGCAGCATGGCACGAAACTGTGTGGTTGTACAGGTCAGCATCATGGCCAAACACCAGCCATTCCAAGGAGTCAAAAGTGACTTTCCATCACAGGCCTTTGTGTTTCCACTTCCTCAAACGTCAAACATCCATGGCAGATATTGCCATAAACCGTACATGGTGGTCTGTCCCACACACAGGTGTTGGATGGCGAGGCCCAGGTGCACCGTCAGGAAATGGGTCCGGTATGTCTCCTGTCCCGTGGGTGTCCACAAGAGTATAAGTATGGTCTTATTAAACACTGTGCAAAAAACCCCCACAAATTTCCAAAATCCAAAACGCACAAAATAGGGAATAAAGGGATGCAAAGGCAAACATTACAGGATATGGACATCAATTCTAAATCAGATTATAGCCATCAGTAAATGTCAATGCGACACAGGTCTCACAGGCTAGGGTTAGTTACAACATTCCATGTCACACAGCCATTTCACAGCAACACACTATATGCATCTGTATGTGTCCACAGAGATGCAACATGACATGTCCATTAGATGAACGAAACCCAACAACAGGTACAGCCAGATTTAATCCCCAAATAAGAAAGGTACAACATACCCCTGTTGTGCATCATGTGTATGTCATCAATTCCTTCAGCTACTCCATAGCCACATCTGGTCACAGTGAAGGGAGACAATGTCAGCCAAACATGTAGAATCAGCATGTAAAGTCACTCGTGATGCATCTCCACATTATGCCTATATATGAGAGAAAGAAAAGTTTTTCAACACTCGTACCACCCAACACACAACAGAGTTCTGCTCACAGCCCACAACACATGTTGACCATGATGACAAGGTAATCAGCAGTACGGTAGAGGTAGCATCCCCAACAATGCCCCCCGGGTACACTCACCCCTCAACCCAGATGATAAGGTACCAGGCCAGGACACTGCATCACCACTTAGTTAAACCCATAAACACACACCACACAGTATGCGTAGGTCAGCGGGACAGCTGTAATACATGGCCTGTATGTGCACAAGTGCAACTTTGTGCACATAACCGCCCAGTCACATGCATAGATACCCTATTGATGTCTGATCGAACTATGTTTCTGGAGGCAGCAAGTGTTGGATTCCGCAAACAAGATTAAACACACACACATGTAGCTCTGCTGTAAATATGGCTGAACAAGTTGTCCTTGATATACTGTACACAAACACATGGGGAGATGTGTGACAACAGCAAGATATGGGTCAGGGAGGCTCAAGGAAAATAAATGAACAACAACATCTGCACAATTTACACATCCCAGACGACATGTTTTCCCCCTGACCTCACACACATACAATGTAGCTGAAGATCCACATACCCTGGACCACAGCATCTTGTCTGTTGTACCGTAAAGTGCATATGCCACACTGTAACAGTATCCTCAGGAATGATGTCCTGTGGAGTGGACAAAAAAACAGACAGAAACAATATGACATGTTCTAGCTGTGAATCCCACACTGCAAATCACTGTCCCCAGCTGTCAGACACCACAACATGGCCTGCCGAATGACTGTTCACTCTCACACTGTACTGATATCTCACATGGGAGGGCAGCATGTAGATGTCTGATGCTAAGTGAAGGTCCCCAGAATCCCACTTCGCCTCCCCTCCCCCTCTGTTGTTTCCGCGCACTGGTCCAAAGACGTGTCTGCACCCACCATGTTTGGGGCGCATCCCAAGGTGACACTATTTGACTGTGTCACCCATGTTGACACCAATACCCCATCTCCATGTGTAGTGTTTCTCCAAATGTTGTGTGTCATCCCCGTCTAAATAGCTGTGACACCCGGAAATATGCATCAACACCTCCTGTATCCACTGTGCAAATGCATATTCTGCAGTGTACATCTCCTACACCAAATAATACTGACAGTTGTGTGCTGAGCATGTGTTGACAAACCATGGCAATGTAAGCACCATGCCTGTCAAACAATACCCCCATGTCTGTTTGTCACCTGACCATGATGGCTACATCTCATCCCACTGTGTGACAGTGATTATTTTAAACCATGGATAGGCTATATGTGCATCTGCTCTAAATAACTCCCATCTAGGTCGGTGTGTGTATGCGGACATAACATCCCTTGCTAGTGTCCACAAGGTATCTGTGGATGTGGACTGTGCTATCCTGCCCTACACACAACATGTCCCAGAGCCAGGAGGCAAATGTTGAGATAGTATCACCTACATATGCCATGTGGCAAATGAAAAAATGCAAACCGCAAACATCACCCACACATGCAGTGTCACCGTTGGCTACAGTCATTCACCCCTTGGTGATCTGACCCGCTGAACCTCTGTATGTGTCGACATGTAAAATACTGCAATGAATGACTCATCTCCAAAAAAAAACAGTATCAATGATATGGACCCCTGGCTCCACACTGCACATGTCCACATGACTCACCATATCCATGTCTGTGCTACGTGGAGGAGGTATTCCTTACGGGACAATGTGTGTTTGCCAACCAACACCCGTCCCAAGTAAGCAATCACATCATGGGAACGTAGTCATGCGCATGTGTACTGGGCTATGTCTGACACGTTGCACCACACCTAACAAACATACACACATAGCCAGCGCACCGGAGCATAACACACACACAAGCACCTACAGATTGTAGGAGATGAACAAAGAGCCCGCAGGAAAGCTCTCCACAAACATGTGCCTCCCTCCCACAGTGAACCCCGTACCATATGCCTGACACCGTGCTCCACACACACAAGAAAAAGACATAACTGGGTTAGCACAGCAGTTGTTAACACAAACAGCCACTGAATGGTACTGTCAGCCCAAAAAGCTCCGAAAGGTGTATCCACACCGACCCACACAATACACCAACAGCTGCTGTTGTGCCCTGTCCACAGTGTCCATCACACACTCATGGCTATATGCTACCGTTGGATGTTCAGTGTAATGACAATGCAGTGTTGCAGCAGATAGCTACATGGTCCAGAAACATCACCCGTGATAACCATCACACGCACACAACAACAACATATATGTGGGAATATATGCAATACATACCAGTGAATATCTCTGCAATCAACCTCCGCCTGACCGCTGTGCCCGCCTGTGTGTCACCACTGCCACGTACAGGGGGGCACGGTGGATTCTCCTCCAGATCCTCATTAATCTCTGCAGGAATATCATGCCTGAGAGCAATGTTGTGCAGGATGCAACAGGCTAGGATTATCTCTGCAACAGTCATTGGCTCATACTGTAAGGCCCCACCTGTCCTATCCAGACACCTGAAGTGACTTTTCAACACGCCAAAGGTGCGCTCTATGACAGAGCGGCTGGAGGCATGGGCCTCATTGTACCTCCGCTCTGCACGTGTCCGTGGCTGACCCACAGGGGTCAGCAGCCAGGGGCGACACCCATACCCTGCATCACCTGCAAAACGAATGTTTTCAGGTGAATACATGGACGCATGCCACCACAAATTGACACAGGTATAAGACGTGAGAAACAAATGCTAACACCTCATGACAGAAAGCTCTGACAGCAGAAATGTACATTTGCCAAAATAAGACCTCTGGTGATAGAAATGGAACAAAGGGCCTCTTGATTCTGTGCAGACATGCCAAACAACACCACAGTCCCATTTGTGCCTCCACAGATACGCTATGTGTAGCACATGCGTCTTGTTATGCAGTTAATGTTCTCATCACTACCACCACCAAGGTTAGACTAAACCACCAATACACAGAAAACATGTCAAAAGTATATGTTAGTAAACTAAACACCACAATATTGTGTTGTGAGGCAATGTAGGCGCCAACACACAACATGTCTGACCTGGAGGTCTGACAAGATCAACACAATCTCACCTCCACACCCCGTGTCCTGAAAGGTGGTACATATCTACATATAGCAGCCTGACGCCATATGCTGTTGCTTGTTGACCACCAACCATGTTAGTAGACACCCTGGGCATTGTCCCCATCATGTTCCCATCCATGTGATCAGCGCTCCACAGAATTGCACACTGTAGCCCACATGAGCCTACCAATATCACAGTTACTGAGTTTGACTACATTCCTGTGTATGTGCTAACCAATACCTCTCTGTATGGCCCCCAAGTTGGCCCCTTGTCCTTGCTGTCCACCTTTTACCAAATGCTGAGTAACAGCAGGATAATCACATACAATGATGCCTACGTACCGCACATCTGCAGTGGCCCAAGGTAATGCAAACCCTAGACTATTTGCCCCCCCCTGCCCATGGCACAGGCCTAAACCATTAACATTCCGATGCAAACATGTACTCCCATTTGCAAAGGTCAGAACATACATCATACGTCTCAATCCCCCCCCCCCCCCATTAGCTAACATGAAATGGCTAACAACCACAGTACTGAGTGAGTGTGTTGCCGTCACACTCACATGACAAGTGTTAGGTGCATTGATTGTCAAGGACATAAATGTTACAGGACATACCGCAGTTCTAATCCAAAGCCACGTATGCACAGCTGGGTGAGAAGGACACTAAACCCCCTCCCCCTCCCTGTGGCCACATGAAATACACACACAGGTAGCAAACTACAACCAGGATACACATCTGCACAGGTGCATAGTTCCAACACCACCATCAGCACGTTGATCACAGATAGTGTTTCAAAACTGATGTTACATGTCCAATCATGTCCCCTGTTACTCAACGTGTACAACCCCCTAAGGATTTAACTCATAACATTCCTCTGTCTGCTGAATGTGAGTTTCAATATCCAACTGCACATAGAGGAAACGGCGCACTATATGAGAGATGTTACTCAAACACACACATATATGCATGATGTCATGATATATTTGGAAATACTCACCCAGCAATATACAGTCCCCATACTGTCCCTCCTCAAATTGCTGAAATAGTGCTGAGCGATGCAGGATATAGGAGTCGTGGGTGGACCCTGCAAACCTTGGGACCACATTCAGAATATGCAGATTAGCATCACATACAACCTGAACATTCAGGGAATGGTAGTGTTTGCGGTTGCGGAACACCACCTCCCTGTCTCGGGGCAGGACCAGGGCAACATGTGTGCAATCAATAGCTCCCATCACGTGTGGTATCCCGGCTAACGCCTCAAAGGCCTGTTCAGGGTCCCCCACTGTTGCCTATTGTGGGGAAGGCCTATGTAATTCCCCACCTGGCTGACCATGGCACGCAGTACCTGGTGGAGACAGCGTGAGAAGGTGGGGCGGCTCATGTCACCCACTGCGGCCACAGATGACTGGAAACAGCCAGAGGCAAAAAAATGTAAGGCAGCAAGGAGCTTGACTAAACCCGGTATGGCATGGGACCGGTCAGTCAGGGGCTCGAGGTCAGGTCTTAGATCCTCATAGAGCCCCCTAATAGCCCTTGTGCTTAGTCGGTAAAGGGAGATGACCTGGTCCTCACGCATGCCCTGGAGCTGGGCCCTGGGCCTGTAAAGGCGAGTCTGCCGAGCCTGCACCTCGGCACGCCGTCTGCGCCGTCTACGCACAGCACATCTCTGTGCCGCCTCCACAGGAGCAGGTCTGATTTGCTGCGGGTCCACACCCCATGCCCTGTGCCGCAGCCACATGGACACCATCTCCCCTGTCCAGCAACCGCAGCATCCGCCCACGTCTTCGGGCACATGCAACAACATATATCTCCGCCATCATTCCCTCCACTGTGGTCACACACACACACACACACACACCTCCCGAAACACTGGACACCTTAACAAAACAATACAGACACTAGCCACACAAGACCAGACACTACAGACCACAAAAACAAGAACACTACAATGAGCACTACAAACACTACAATCACTACATACAACAATACAACACTACAAACGCTACAGAAACCACTACAATCAGCAGTACATGCACTACAAGCACAACAGACAACAGTACAACACTACATACACTACAAACAACACTAGTAACAACACCTGCTCTCAGCTCTCTCTATCTCCCAAACAACACTCGCCGCGCCTACAAAAGAACCCTCAATGTGGCCAAATGTTCGGCATCATTTTATATAGGTAAATGGATGTCCGTAGAGTGCGCATGCGCCGTTGTGCGACGGCGCCGCTTGTGCGCGGCGCCCCTGTACAACAGTTTGCGCATGTGCAATCCATTACGCATGGGCGTTTGCCTGTGCGCGCCGCACATGTTCAAATGATAGCGCATGTGCGTGTGGATGTGTGCGAGGCGCATGTGCAATTTGATGCTTATGTTTGTTGGTTTGTGCATGGCGCCCATGTGCATCTCGTTACGCCTGTCCGGATGCGTTGCCTGTGCGTGACGATGCACACACAAACGCACATGCGCAAAGAGTTGCACATGCGCGCCACGCACATAACCAAACCCACCAACGAACGCCTATGCGTAATTGCAGTTACGCGCTGCGCACAAGCAGCGCCGTCGCACAATGGCGCATGCGCAATGTAACCAACGTGCAAAAAAAAATATAAAAACACTACACGCCTGGAAAACGTTGAGGGTTGTTGGAGGAAGTATAGTTTTGTGAGAGATAGGTTGTGGAGGAATAGGTTGGTGAGGGTTCATAGTAGGAGGTGTGTTGTATCTGTAGCCATATAGTTTGTTGTTGTCATTTGTCTCTGTAGTGTTGGGTGTATTGTTCCGTTTACTGTGTTGGTTTATTGCTATTGAGTATATAGCTGTTGTGTCTGTGTTGTACGTGGTGTAGGAGAGGCAGAAGGGATGATGTGCGGTGAGGAGGGGAGTGGGGAGCGGACATGTGAGAGGAGGGTGATGGATGAGCAGAGTGAAAGGGATAGAGAGGGGGACAGAGAGAGGGAGAGGGGGAGGGATAGAGAGATGGAGAGAGAGAGGGAGAGAGAGAGGGGGAGAGGGAGGGAGAGAGGGAGGGATAGAGAAAGGTCTAGGGGGAGGGCGAG
This sequence comes from Ichthyophis bannanicus, assembly GCA_033557465.1. Classification (NCBI taxonomy): domain Eukaryota; kingdom Metazoa; phylum Chordata; class Amphibia; order Gymnophiona; family Ichthyophiidae; genus Ichthyophis; species Ichthyophis bannanicus. Next base: position 11,865 of record JAWIIG010000253.1, read on the forward strand.
TTTGGGAGAGGGTGAGGGGGGGGGAGGTGGGGGCCCACCAGTGCCACTGGGGCCAGGACCTGAAGGCCCTATGGAGGGTGAGCCCATCAGCAAGGGGCCAGCCTGCTCCCAGCAGACACACTGGGAAAAGGAAGAGGGTCCCTGTGCCTGAAAGCCTGAGAAGGATGGCCACACGGTTCACAGATGGGGAGAACCCACAACCTCCTATCCATGGTGCTAGAGCAATAAGAGGTTCTCTTTGGCAGGCTGAGCACACGGACATCAACAGCAGGGCGGAATGCGGCATGGGAGGAGGTAAGCAGAAGCGTGGCTGAGGCAGGGGGCCACCCGCGGGACATAGACAGCCTCAAAAAGAGGTTCTCCGACATTAAAAGAGGTGTGCGCCAGCACATGTGTGAGGAAAAACAGCATGCACGTGGCACAGGTGGCGGCGGCCCCCTACCAACCATCCTCAGCCCCCTGGAGCAGCAGCTTGCACAGAGACTCGGTCCTGTCTACACATATGGGCTGCCTACGGCCCTGGACACCGCACACCCACAGGCAGGTATGTATGCTACGCATATCCATTACGAATCATGACCCCCATGGGATCACCATTGTGTAGATAGTTATGTGAGTGCAGTTGGAATTGTCTGCTACCTGCCGAGGCGCATCTCCAGGTACAAGCAGGAATGAGCCATCACATATGTGAATGTCAGTACCGACAGAGCCTGCATGGGAATGCTGCCCAGCTAACGATCGTAACGTATTTGGCAACATCCCTTGCGCCTGCATGCTGACCTGCCGCCTTCCCCAGAGCCTCCCTTCAGTGTTTGAGTCCTACATGGAGCCCGAAGGAGGTCCTCCTGTCACCGCAGAAACCTTTCTGAGAAAATGATGTCAACACCTATCTCCCTTGTTATTGTGTGTGTGCGGCTGTATGTGCCACCGACACATGTACCAAAGGGGGTGTATGTACAGAATAGTGATAAAAATTTTCCGCATCCTCATGTCCCAACCTCTTGGGGCACAAGGCCTCTGCATCATGGAGCCAACGTCACTGAGGGGATGCTTTGACTGTGGAAACAACGTTTCCTGCTTAAACTCCATTTACTGTTGTCCAACCAGTATAGGTCATGACCATTTCCCGCCTGCATTGCCTTGTCCAAACATGGTGCTGGAAGCATGACTTCCTCAAGTCTCCCTCGATAACATTTGTTCCATGCCACATGGGGTACAAGCTGTCCCCACTCTACAGGATCAAGTAACCCACACAACGTCTCTGAGGACTAGTTAATGCTTGCGTGGTACGCCTCATGGCCAGCATGGGGATGGCTCCGTCCGTACCCTCAAACAAACATTGCCCTCACATAGGCTGCGGGAGCCACCTGGCCCCAAAGCATCAAAGGGGTTTCAGTTTGTTCCAGGGGCTCACCCCTCACAGAACATACCACAGCCATGCTTGCCGTAGATATCCGCTCTGAGCAGTACCGATATCGTGTCATTAGCAACGGTATGGAGTCCCTCTCCCTCCCCCCGACGCATGTCATTGCGTGTCCTTGTTACCGTCCAAAACAATGTATAACACTCAGACCGGGTTCTGTGTGTTGGCATTGCTGATACCGATGTCCGTACCATCAACGCATACGTCGATCGAGTCACCCTCTTAGATGCCTACTCCATGACCGATATGTACTCCTGAGGATTGGGTCACGATGTGTTTTTGAAACTGCACATTGTTGTTTCAGGATACGCACGTCCACGGAGACTTGCTATGCCACACCAGTTGTCCTGGTGCCGCTTCAGCAGCCCCCGATGACAACATCAAGGGCTGTACTATCGATACCCAGTGTGGAGTTGATACCCGGAGTGATCAATGCAGTACCTCCTGCATTGTCTCCTGATCACAAGTGCCTCCACACCACCACTAGGTGTTCTGTTCATAATCAGTCTGCACCCTCTGGTGCTGAGGCTGCTACTGCAAACCTACCTTTGCCATGGATGTTTTCCCTTGGATGACCTTCGTCTCAGACATTCCACCTTGACATGGCAACCTATCTGGCTATTCCCATTCCTGACCTTCCGCTTACCACTGGCGCCACTGCAGGAACGGACAACCTAACATCTCTTATAAATCCTTCTTTGCAGGTCTGCCTCCTGGAAATGTGGATATCACCTTGGAGGGCTCCTCCTCCCCCTGCCTCAGCAACTGATGCTCTGTATGAGGTGGCACCCTCTCCAGGATCTCAAAATACCCGACCCCCCCGCCATTCCTTGGTAGTGGAATCAGCAATGCGGAAGGTCAAACGTTAAACGGAGCAGTCATCCTGTCTGCCAGGTCATGCTTCTAGAGCACATGATGCTTTTGGACATCACAACGTCCAAACGTCTATGCTGCCATCCCGGATGATATCCCATATGTGTTATATGAGTCACACCCTCCAGGAGGTTACACAAAACCTGTCCCGTTTGAGGCCCTTCGTGGCAGAGTCAAAGGTAGCTGACTACTCATAACTTCTAAGTCCTAGGCATGGTATATCATAATTCTCTCACGTGCTTATGTTGACCCTTGTGGGTCTGTAGGCATATCCACTGGTACTCCCATTGTAGCATGTTGCAAGGGTTGGCTCTAGGTTGCAGGTCTGAATAGATGGCCTCAACCTACTGTGGCACAATCACCATGTACTGGAGAAAGCCTCATCAACAAGGAGGTTGTACGTCAATTTGCCCACTGTTCATCTGACGTCCCTAGGGCTACAGGCCATTCCAATCCACCATCAGTGTCAGGAGGTAGGAAATGTCCCACCTGACCTTCTTTCTTTTGGAAATGAGGAGTTGCCAGGTCTCCTGCCCATCATGCAGATGTAGCACAGCGAGGAACACCTCAGCATGGTCTGATGTTTACAAAGTCTAGGCAGCCGCAGCATTCACACAAATCTTAGGTGTCGGGGAACTGTAACATACAGTTAGTGTATTCTCATAGGTGCCGCACTGGTGTTCCCCGGGAGACTACACTGCATACCCTTTCTCAAGAGGTTAAGATGTCGGGATATCCTTGTTTCTGGGTTACAGATCTGTCTTCCTCTCATCACTGAGAGGAGGAGTTACAACTATCCCATAATAGTGTCTGTCACAACATGAGCACCGTGCCATCAGCTGACGTCCCCTATGGGTACGTCACCCCTCTGTTACCTACGTTCCACACCCTCTCATCCAGGACTTTCCTAGGCTGAGGGTTACCTTACTAAGATGCTCCTTAGCCTCCTTTTCAGGGTATTGCTTGTCCTGCCATGAACATATGTGCTGGATAACTCAGTAGACAGGGACAGGACCATCCCCTGTCCTTTGTCTCATTGCCCATGTCCACCACCCATCTATTTCTACAGCTGCTGTGCCTGCAGGAGGCACAGTGATTGCCTTGCAGACACATCCCACATGTTCCAGTTTCTCTATCTCACAGTTTCTGTTCAACCTTAGTAGTGGTTCCAAGCTAGTCCTAAGCTAACATGGTTATTTTCACTCATTGTAGGCTGAACACCTCTTATCTCTGGACAACTCCTTCCAGGGGATATGGCACTGTATCTGCTTACAGACAGTTCATTCAAAATCAACCTCCATATGCTCTCTGCACTCTCAGAGAGCCCATCCACTATGAGGGCCCTGATATAGAGCGAACACCATCCTCATAGGGCGACGCTATATGGCTAGACAAGGTTTATGACCCCATCAGAGGTCTGTGTGGGTTTACTGCAACCTCTGGTTTTGTATTGTATAGAGGGTGGAACTTTCATGCATGACTATCCACGGCTACTGGGAACGCATAGTACCGCCATATCCCTCCAGTGTGTCCCCTTGGTATCCGTCGGCTGGGTTTATGTACCTTTGCCATGTTAGATATCTAACAGATGTTAGCCATGTCCGCACAGACTGGGCTTATCCCCTGTTGTCACGCAACCATCCTGGTGATTTGCTGTTTGCAATACTGCATCCCTGTATGCCATGGAGATTGATGATCATTGTATCTGTCAGGTGGGCTTGGCCTCCTGTTACGAATAGAATGTCTCACACTCACATACCCCATCCCAAACTAACTGTGGGGCTCAGTGGCAGACATGTGTCGTCAAGAATATAGTCATGTATGTGAATAGGTCCTCATAACTCTACATACATATGTCAATTTGCTGCCGGTGCATATTCATGGCCCACATATATATAGAGATAAATGTGTGTATATATAGATATAGATATAGATCTAGCTATACATAGATATATATGGATATAGAGATAGAGATAGAGAGAGATAGATAGATAGATAGATAGATAGATAGATAGATAGATAGATAGATAGATGGATACATATAGATATGTGTTTTATTATGAACATTATATACAAACATATAAATATAGCTGCCTATGTATATATGTCCACACATGTCTCCAAACATATCCTGAAATACAGATATGTGCGTATATCTGTACCTAGATATATGTGTCTGTGGGGATACCTCGTAGGGATTGATATATGTTACATACGTTCACCTCACTGTCCATGTAAGAGAGTGAACTGACTGACGTATCAGACAGTGTATATCCCCATCCGCACACTATTCTTCAGTATGAAGAGCCTGTTATGCACTATGATGCATTATGATGCTATCAGCATCCATGTCTACTTAGGTTTCCCTACCCTTGAAGCTTCGTGCGTATATGTCTTTCGTATCTCTTACCAGCTTGGACAGACAGTGTACATGTATTCCCTTTTGATGACACATCTATGTTACTAGGGAATGAGGTTTCCCCCAAAACCGCTCTCCCTGCAAGGACTGGGATAGGTGTCTCAGTCGGTCGGTCTGTGTCTGTCATACCTAATTATTTCGGAGGATGGGTCTCCAGAAGGTCCCAGCTGTGTCCCATAATGCTTGCCATTGGGGACGTGCCATCACAATCCAAACCAGTTGACACCTGGATCACCTGCTCGCTCCAGGTAAGGCCCGTCATCCCCACTGCTGTGATGTCGCCGTGACAATCCCGTCACTATGTATCCAGCAGACCCCATCCTGCCCTCCACTCCTAAAATCCAGTCCGTAAACATTATATATGTGAGTTCATTTGATATGTGTAATGCACTTATCATGCATACTGCGGACTCCCCCCCCCCCCAGTAGTCCTTCGGTGAGTTGTTTGTCTTTCATTGAAGGTCCATTCATCCCAAATCCCACCCTCCATCCCACATGGGATGGTGGAGATACGTGAGGGACTGATGCCCACCTGTGCCTCGGCACTGCAAATCTCAGGGAGCTTCCCCTGGCCTCCATAGCTAGGGAGTCCACATATGTGAACACACATTCCTGCTTGTTTCCGGAGCTAGGTGTAACAGGTGATGTCTGTGAACAGCACGTAGTAGTCTGGACAACCCTCCCACCTCCCCCATGAGTTTTATCCTTTCAGCTATCCTCCTATTCGCAACTCACCCTTGTCTCAGCTTGGGAACCCTAATGGAGAGAGGCTCTGGAGAGGGCGGGACGTCAGTGTACAGGCCCCAGGTATGCTGCCCAAGGCTTACTGTTTGGAAACGGGTAGGTATTCCCGTGCAGACTCCATTGGTTGCCGATGTACCCATATGTGGAGACTGATTCCTGCTTTTCCCAGAGATCACCTTTTACAGGTATGTAACTGTGCTAGCATTTAACTATGCTGCTGTCAGAGGTGTGTGCTCTACACCTTCATACCCTGTTCTGTGAAACAAAAACAGAACACTCACACCCCAAAGGTTACATCAAGCCAATACCAGGAGGTGCAATACACAGGGGGACAGCTGAATAGTGTTCTCAAAGACATATGTCACGTAGCCAACATAGGCTGGGTTGTGGTGTCAGCCACGGGGGCAATAGGTGTCCCTATAAGGTGCTCCTCCCCCTCCAAAATACCTGTAGGACTACACCTTGCCCACTAATGTTACACAGTGTGTGACAGGGTAGGTTACCCCACAATATGGAGCAGTTGGACACTGCAGATATGGCAGGCGTAGAGGTCATGCACATCACACAACGCGTTAGATCTGTGACTGTGCTATCGCCATCTGTCACCTCACAGTCACATGTGCACACGGCAAGCAAATGTGGACATATGTGACTGTTGTAAAGGACCGAGAGACCACAGTGTATGACATAAGGAGCGTATCTCAAGAGCAGTGCATGTACGCCTGGCATCACAGCAGGTACCGAGTGCAGCATGGTGTCTGATAACCTTCCCTATCACATGTGTCTGACAATGACTTGTCAAGGTGCAGTGATACACGTATGCCCATGGGGTAAGGGCAGATGTGTCATACAACACCTGACCCTGTGGGGACATGAAAACATGGCCTGTGTTGGGACGATGACATCTGTCCTGAGTTAAACATGTTGTGCATCCTCAGAGCTGCAGACATCTGTGTATTGGCCTGTGTCACCATGTTCTGTTGCCATGTTCCAGGGACACATTCAGCATGTGTCCCTCATCCTATCAGTCCCCCAACCTGTCCCAGACATGTCTACGTCTAACAACCCCTTACCTACACCCACAACACTGCCTCTCCTCAGCTGTCATATTGCAGTGGCCTGTGAGATGTGAATGTTTATGTGCCATACTATACGCACAGTGCTGCATGTGCCTGTCAATGGCCCAGTGTTGATTTACATTGGTAGCTACCTCCATTGTATGTTGGAGACAAACACATGGAGCACTGTGATGACAGTATGTCCCAATGTGATATGCCCTTCAAGATGGCAGGCACACCCGCGCCATTTTCTTTTTTGCACGTGTAGCAGCCGTGACGCACACAACTCATCTTCCGCATTTGCGCACATTGTTTGGCGAACATGCACGGCGCATGGCTACGCGAACGAGATAGGCGCACAACAACGTTCCGCATGGCTGCGTGCGGGAATATGCACATTGAACATACACGCTGCTTTCATACACAGTGGGTAGTGTGTGAACAACTGTATGTCTATTGACCTCTGCAGCCACAGATAGCACCGATGTATTTCTCATGTTCAAATGAACACTTTTAGGGGTCTGTTGATAAACACCTAATATGTGCGGGTCCCCATTACTGGGCATGTGCCATATGAGGTGTGGTCAGTTCAGGTAGGTAACACACAAAACACCGAGAATACGCGGCCGGACTTGTGCGCGGCGATGTGCGCTGCCTACATTAGCGCGTGGAAAGGCTAGGTGGCGCGCTGCTGGCCATGCAAAACAACAGAGCCGTGGTACAACGGTGATAACACTGAGCAATGGTCCAGGGGCCATGGGTTCGATCCCCCATTGTGCGCAACGGAAATGCCCAGCTGAAGCAACACCTTTGATGGGTATATGTTTTACGAGACATATTAGCATTTGGACGACATAGGGCGGCGCACTGTACATTTTGTGCATTTTGGACGGTGCACTGTTATTATGGGCGTCATTGGGCGGCGTACTGTTAATTATGGGCGTTTTGTGCGGCATAAGGGGTCTCGCTGATATCCACACACAGGAACAGAGCCACAGCACAATGGTTATGACACTGACCAATGATGCAAGGATCAGGGATTCAATCACCCATAGTGCCCAATGCAGTAGACTCACAGAGGCATCCTTTTAGGGTGCATATACATGATGGTCAGTATGAGGCGGAGCGCTGATGGCCATGAGGGGGCGCGCTAATGTTTTAGGAGTGATGTAAATAGTTTGCGGCATACGGCGGCGCGCTGATGTCCACGCACAGGAACAGAGCCACAGCACAATGTTTGAAACAGTGACCACTGGTGCAGGGATCAGCGGTTCATTACCTCACAGTGCCCAGTGAACACGGCTGGCTAAAACAGTATGTATTATGTTGTGGTGTGGTGTAGGTGGCTTTTTTTTTTTTTTTATCACTACTAGCAAACGCACTCTCACAGCATGTTAACATAAGGCGGCCCATAGGGCACATGTTACAGTGCACTGTCCGCCAACGCACCCTAGAATGTCCCCTATAGGGCACCATATATGTTGCCACACAGGATAATGTATAGTGCACACTATATGGATGGCAACCATAAGGTGGCCTATAGGGCGCCCTATAAAGCACCCTCAGACACACCTTATGGGTACAGTATGCTGCGGGTGTTTTATCATGCATAAAAATAGGTGGATTTGAGATGGATAATGCTCTGGACAACCCTATCACATTACCACACTGTGGTTTTGAACCCATATCCTCTGGCTACACAGGCAGTGACATAACCTTTGGACTACAGCACTATAGCTGTAAGCAAAAGCCATGGCTGGCTGCAGAAAGCCTGCACGTCACCTCACAGACAGTCTGCTGTTGTGAGGTGGATAGGGTTTGGCCACCCGTGCCCATGATGCACTGCACATGCAAATCACCAGTCCACAGATGCACACAGGATGGGGACTGCAACCCGACAGCTCCAGGCCTGGTATGGGGATGTGCCCGTGTGCACCCACACGTCAACTCGGCCTGGTAGGGTGTACTGAGTGGGTGTTGTACTGGCACAGAGTAGCTACACACCGTCACATTGTGCGGGTACTGTGCTCACCCTAAGAGTGCGATGAGGCACCCAGGACCAGGTCCACAACACCCTCCATGGCAAATTTAGGCCATGGCAGAGCTCCAATGCACTATTACTCTGTGAGATAGGTTGTTTCTGCAGAAACAACTTGGATATCTCTGTTAGTCTGAGTCTGGGGAACCCCTTATGGACACCTAGGTGGGTTAGGTACCACCATTTGTCCCCCTCTTCCCCCCCGTTTGCAACACAGGGTCTTCTCTCTAAATGCTACCTCCCTGCAATGGTGGCTGCAGAGTGGACCATCAACCCCAGTCCTGCTATGAAAGAGACACCCTACAGGCCAGTCATGGCAGCTGTATACACATCCATAACACAGACATTAGGCCTGTATGTGCTCGGTTGCACCCCACCACTATCTGATATTCTCCTGCAGCAAGCCATCAGCCACTGCACCCTGCAAGGCGCTCCATCAGGACACAGACCAGCTGCAGACAATCTGCTAGTTAGTCCTGTTAGACATGCACATCCCTGACACAATATCTGACAGACATTATGCCTTGATATGCTACGTTGGGCCCCACCACTATCTGATATTCTCCCGCAGCAAGCCATCACCCGCTGCACAGCACTCCATCAGGACACAAACCAACTGAGGACAGTCTGCTAGTTGGTCCTGTTGGAAATGCATGCACCCAGAACTAGGACAGCCGTGCACACCAGCAGATAGGTCAGTGACTGGGCCCCAAAACACAACCCATATATACCACATGACAGAGATACTATCTATCACTATGGGGGTGCCTAGCCATGCTGTCGTCACTGCACAGTCAGGGTGTTGTACAACCACAGCAGCACATACAGAGGCCACCCTGTCTGTGTGGGTGGTGGCCAGCCACTACAGTGTCCCAGCCAGTGCCCTCTGCCCTGTGCAGATGCATCCTGGCCATCCCACCCTGTTTGATCTATACCCATGGTACCTTGCTGCTCATTATGCACATTGGCAGGCCAATACTGGCAACAGTGCTGGCAGTGTGGGCTGTGGAAGGTGTTTGCAGCCAACACACACTGTATAGACAGACACACACTCACACACGTATGCCAGCATTGTGCTACTATAGAGGCGTTTGTCAACATTGGCCACCACACCAGTCCTGGGCACAGTACAGGCATGGATATGGTATGCAATACCGTTGGGAGTCACTCCCCAGGGTGGTAAACACTGTCAGAGACCAGACCTGAAGCACCCACTGCAGACAACAGAATGATTGTCATGATGGAGCTCACAGAGCATAATTTGCGTAACGTAGGGTTATCTATCTGCCAGTACTCATAGCAAGCATTTGACAGCTGTGTACCGTATACCCTGGTGTAGGGTGACATTGCTAAGGAATGCACATGCTAGTATTGTGAGATGCACGCAGGGCCCAATGTCCTGCCTCTCCAGGAGGCATTGGCCAATGTGGCCTGTGGGTGTGGGTGTGGGTGTGTCTGCCCCTGTTGGCTGCTGCTTTACAGCAGAGGTTCCCAGATCTAGGCCAGGGTTACAACACACTGTTCTGGTTTTCCTGCTGTCCCTCATGAATATGCATGTGCTACATCTAAATGCCATGGCGGTGGTGCAGGGATATGACACACAAACATTTCTATGCGTAGCAGCATGGAACAGGAATGGTGTGTGGTCCGCCAGGACTGCATTTGTGAGACTCTGCTGTAGGTCGTGCCCCTGGTCATGGTGTCCGTGATCAGTGGGGTGAAAGATAGGCGTATGACCAATGCATATGTCCCCAGCAATAAAGGATTATCCTTACTATCACATTTTCGTTGTGGAAACAATATGTGGGCAGGATTGGCAGGGCTTTGAACCTGTGACCTTCTGTTCTTGCACACACTGTCTGTGTGCAGTGCACCCCTGTGCTGCCACAGATTTGCTGGATTTCCTGGGATGTCCATGACTGTACATCCGACAGGGCCTATCTGTTGCAGTGGACGGTGCCAGCCTGCACATGGCTAGGCCACTGTCTTCTGTGGCTATCAGGCACTGCCCCCTTCACCACCTGTACCCTTCCGGCAACATGCTGCCATGTGCTTATCTTGGAAAAGCTGATGACATGTGTGAGTTGTAGCACTCCAGGAATGCATTTTGGAGACTCTGCTCTAGGTAATGGCCATTGTTATGGTGTGTGTGCAGTGTTGGGTACAAAATGTGTGTGTGCACCATTCTTATATTCTCTGCAATAAATGTATGTCTTTACTCTCTCTGTTTAGCGGTGGGTAAAATATGGGGACTGGGTTGGCAGGAGCCCCAGATGGGATTTGAAACTGTGACCCTCAGAAACTAGAGGTACTGGCTTTGTCCACTGCACCACACTGTGGCCACAGAGACAGTGCAGTCCCTGTGGATGGCAGACCTGACCAACAGAGTCAACATGCCTGCTATGCACATTTGTGATGTGGGGTCTTTCACCTTGTCTGGTGACAAGGGTGCAAATAACTCCCCCAACTGACCACGACAAAGGGGGAATGAATGTAACCAAGCAGAGCAGCAGTGATGTTTATGGACAACCATAACAGACTCTCCCAGGACAGCTGAGACACACGGAAGTGAATTTTGGTCAGGTCTCCGCTCCATAGCCCCTTCCACAGCTCCTGTCCTTCTACGGGGCTTTCCTGGGTGTGTTTTTAGTTTTTGCCCATTAATAGTATCAGTGTTCCCCAGCTATATTAGTATTTTGTTCTGATGTTGCTCAGAGAGCAAACAGTGCTTCATGTAGGAATGTCTATCTACCAATACTCCTAGCAAACATTTGAAAGCTGTGTACCGTGTACCCAGGTATAGGGTGGCATTGCTAAGGTATGCAGGTGCTGGTAATGGGAGATGCATGCAGGGCCCAATGTCCTGCCTCTCCAGGGGGCATTGGCCAATGGGGCATGTGGGTGTGGGTGTGGGTGTGTCTGCCCCTCTTGGCTGCTGCTTTACGGCAGGGGTTCCCAACTCCAGTCCTGGTATGCCAAACACTATTCGTATTTTAGTGCTGTCCCTCATGAATATGCATGAGCTACATCTACATGCCATGGGGGTGTTTCATAGATATGCAGCACTGGCATTTTTTATTAGGGGCAGCATGGAACCGGAATGGTGTGTGGCCCTCCACGACTGCATTTGGGAGACTCTGCTCTGGGTAATGCACCAGTTCATGGTGTCTGTGCTCAGGGGGGTAAAATAGAGGGGTATTACCAATGCGTAGCGTATGTCCTCACTATCACGGTGTGGGTGTGTGATAAATATGTGGAGAGGATTGTCGGTTACTCCAGCTGGGCATTGAACCGGTGACGTTCTAGTTCTTGCATACACTGTCTGTGTGCACTGCACCACCGTGTTGCCATGGATAGGCTGTATTCCCTGGGCAGACCATGACTGTACATCCCACAGGGCCTGTTTGTTGCAGTGGACAGTGTCAGCCTGCACATGGCTAGGCCACTGTCTTCTGTGGCTAGCACCCACTACCCCCTCCACCACCTGTACTCGTCCGCCAACATGCTGGCATGTCCTTCTCTCAGGGACAGCATATGACCTGCTTGCGTTGTGGCACTCCGGGACTGCATTTGGGGGACTGGGCTGTAGGTACGGCTCATTGTTATGGGGGGTGTGCAGTGTAGGGCAAAATGTGGGTGTTTGCACTATGCTTATGTTCCCTGCAATACAGGAGTGTCTGTGCTATCTCTGTTTGGTGGTGGGTAAAATATAGGGACTGGGCTGGCAGGTGCCCCAGCTGGGATTTGAACCTCTGCTCTCTGGTTTTAGAGGTACTGGCTCTGTCTGCTGCACCACACTGTGGCCACAGAGACTGTACAGTCCCTGGAGATAGTTAACCTTGCAGGATGGAGTCTCAACCCCTGCTCTGCACATTTTGACTGTGGGCTCATTCACCCTGTCTGGTGACACACGTGCAAATAAACCCCAGAATTGACCACAAGAGAAGGGGGATGACATATAACCATGCTGGGCAACAGTGATATTAATGGGCAACCATATAAAACACTCCCAGGACAACTCCAAACAAAGGAAATGTTTTTTGGAATTTCTCCGCTCCGTTGACCCTTCCGAAATTCATTTTCTGTTTCTGGAACCTTTCTGGGTGTATTTGTTATATTTGCCCATGGCTATCACTGTTCCCCAGCTGACTTACTGTTTTTAATATTTTTGTGGTGGTCATTTTCTATTTTTAATAGCACTTTTGTGCTGTGCACATGTATCACACTGCTCACGTTTTACAGGTTTCCCCGGTTTTGCTGTACATTGCTGACGGAAATGGTTTCTCTTCCCTTTAAATGCCCTCTACCGCGAGTGTTTCACTCGCGCTATTTTTTACTTGTAAATTCGGCCCCGCAACTGTGCGAGGGGCCTCTCCCCTCCCCTTCCCCGCCCATTAACCCCATCTCTCCGCCCCTCGGGGGCCTTCCTCCGCCCTCCGTTAGCCTTTCCACACCTCTATCGGACATTTGTGGGCCCGTACTTGTGCGGGGCCCGTTAGTGTGTCGCACACATGCACGGGGGTTCATCGCACATGTGCGGGGCATTTAAGAGCGTTTAGGTGCCGCGTTTCCGTGCGCTATTGTGCGGCGCGTACTTTTGCGGTTTTTAGTAAACATCCCCCTTTGTGAATGATTTTTTTTTCTTATGTATTGTTATTGTTTCCTTGGAAAGTAACTGTAATTTTAGTATCTCGGATTTTTTCTGCTGAACATCATGTACCCAATTGCTTATGTCACCTGTTCCCCAGATTTTAGTTATTAAAGTCTATGGGGCAAATGTACAGTGGGAAAACGTTCTGAATGTGCAGGTGAAATGAGTCCCCCGCCGCATGGGGAACTGATAAAGATAGCTGAGACCTACAAGCCATTTGGCTTTGACAATTGTAATGCCGGGAGGGGAATGGGAAAATATCACCCAAATTACACTGAGGCTTGTCCCCTCCAGCGTTTGCCTTAATGCTATCCACTATGTTTTAGCCCAAGTTGTTATTACTGTATTTCTAAATGAATTACAAAGGCGATTCAGCCATTGCTTACGTACAATATCCTTGTTGATCCAAGGGTGGAATGTATTACTAATTAAAGATTTATTTGGATTATTGGATCAGCAAAGAATATTGTACATAGAATATTTCATGTGAGAGTTCGATCAGCAAAGAATGTTGTATTCTTGAGCCACGCTGAATTAGGAATTAGCTTTCTAGCCCAGGAGCTGATGGCTGAGCCTGGGGTTATTTTAGGTCGAGGAGGGATAATGGAACTGAGCTTGGGGGTTACTTTAGTTTAGGACAAATTCTCTAAGCAGGCAACAGGTTTGGCCAGACAAAACTGGATGAATGACTCATACAGTGACTCATACAGTGACTCAGCAGCTGACATTTTTTTCAGCTGCTGGTCACGAGCACAAATTTAACCCTGACCAATCCTGGTATGAACCATGTGCACAAAAATTAACCCTAGCCAATCCTGATCTGAGCATGCTGTAGGCTAACCAATGAATTGTAATATCATGCAGCAGGCACGATCTTAGTTAAGTACTTTAGGGGGACTCTCAGAAGGAAAAGACGGGACTGCAACTGATATACGAGGCAGACATGTCTCTGTAGTTTTTTTTCCCGGATTTTCCTCCTGAGAGTGATCGCTGAACAGTCCCCCACCTGGAGTGATGAGCTATAATATCCGGTGAAGTATTAATGCTTACCTTTGTGCTTAATTATTATTCTAAAAGGACTCAATCTAATAAAAGCATATTGTATTTGCTAAAGTGTCTGTGCCTAGTCTGTGAGCTAGTGACAGGGTTAACTCATATTGTATTTGATGCCTAGTCTGTGAGCTAGTGAATGACAGAGTTAACTCATATTGTATTTGCTAAAGTATCTGTGCCTAGTCAGTGAGCTAGTGAGTGACAGGGTTGAAGGAAAAGCGTTAAAATTTGGCAATACAGTTATATAATATGGAGGTGATGTGTTCAGATAGGTTGGTTATTATCCTGGCAGATACATTTTGGCAAGCTGGAGGGTGTGAATGGAATTATTTAATAGACCTTGTAAAATGCTATTACAATAGTCCAGATGGGGGTTCACTAGCGCTTGAACTATTGTGCGAAAGTCGTGTGGGTCTAGGATTGGTCTCAGGTGTTGTTGCATAGTTTTTAGTTTATAGAGTATTGTTCTGGCAGTGAGTTTGATATGAGATGCCATGCTTAAAGCCCTATCTATAATGACCCCTAGATATTGACTTCTTGTTTGACAGGCAAGATTAAGTTGTGTAATTTGAATGAGGGGGGGGGTATAAATTTGGTTTCTTGTGGCAATTAATATTTCTGTTTTTTTTAAGATTGATTTGTAAGTTGTTTTTGCTGAGCCAAGATTCAGCTTCATATATGCAGTCCTTAATATTGGTAAATTGCAGATTTTTTATATCAACCGGGGAATAGACCATTATATCGTCTGCATATTTGTGGAAATTGACTTTGTATTTGGTGACTATGTTGCATATTGGTTGCAGGTATAAATTAAATAAGAGAGCAGATAGGGCTGAACCCTGGGGTATTCCTTGTTCTTGGGGGAAGGTGTTGGAAGGGTCCTGGTTAATTCTTACATATTGGGAGCAAATGGAGATATAGGATTGGAACCACTTTAGCATCATTCCTGCAATGCCTATGTGGGCCATTTTTGACAGCAGTACAGCATGGTCGACATTGTTGAATGCTGATGAGATGTCTATGAACACCATGATGAAAGCTTGGTTGGGGTTGTCTAGACCGCATATGAGGGTGTCAAATAGTGCTATGAGGAGGGTTTCCACTTCGTGATAAGGGCGGAAACCATACTGTTGAGGATCTAGAGGTGCATGGCTGTCTATGTAGTCCTGGAGTTGGAGATGGATTACTTTCTAAATAATCTTTGCTACGAACGGGATACTGGCTGTCGGCCTGTATGAAGAAGGATCATTTTTGATGAGTGTTTTGTTTTTTAGTATGGGGAGGATGATGGATAGTTTTTGGGTGTCTGGTGGTATACCCTGGAGGAGGGATTGATTTACTATGTTCAGTATCCCCGGAGCTAGCTCAACTTTTACCGCCTTAATCCAGGATACTGGACAGGGGTCTAAGTAAGAGGTGGTGGTGTTGATTTTGGTGATGGTTTCAAGGAGCTGTTTTCCCCAATTTGGTAGAAGTTGTGCAGGGTGTTAGGTGTTATCATGGGATCATTACTAGGGCATGTATTAGGGGTGTATCTTTTCTTTAGTTTGAGTGCCAGGTGGTCTGCTATGGGTTGTGTGCTAATGTCTGTGGTGATTGCTATGTTTGTGTGTATTTTGGTTAGGGATTTAATGATATCAAAAAGTTCTCTGGGGCAATTGATAGCCTTATTGAGTATAATAGTGTGGTGAGCTTTCTTTGCTTCAAGGATTGTATCCTTGTAGGAGTTTAATGTTGTGAGGCAGAGTTCTTTATTTTCGGATGTTTTGCAGGATCTCCACTTTTTTTCTAACTTGCGTAGTGTCTTTTTGAGGTTATAGAGATCTTTGGTGTACCATTTCTCAGTTTATTTTTTGTGTGATCTTTTGGGCAGGGAGGTGGGTTTAGCTGCTTTATTTATATTTGTGATCCAGTTCTCTATTGCCTCATTAAGGTCTTGGGGTTGGGTGTGGAGAGGGGGGGCTATCTCAGAGAGGAATGTGTCTTTGTGAAAGTGTCTGAATCTTGGGGTAGGGAGGGGTGTTATGTTTTCTGTCTCTGTTGTTAGGGGTATAATGGCAGACATTAGTATTATGAAATGATCTGACCATGGCACTGGGTTGGCAGTGGGATATGTGAAGCAGGGGTGGGTGGTGAGTGATGTAGGGTAGAATATTAGGTCAAGGGTGTTTCTTTTAATATGTGTGGGATGATTATCTGAATGAAATCTAGATCATCCATAAAGTCCAGTAAGTCTGCAGATTGTTGTGGCAGGAGAGTAGCTAGATTGAAATCTCCCAGTATGAAGTGTGTGTTTTTTTATTAGGGAGGCACAGGCTGATTCAAGTATGGTGGTCAGATTTAGGTGGTTGTTGTTAGGAGAACGATAAAGAAGACAGATCACAGTGTATCTGTTTTCAAATTTTAATTAAGTCTACATTATCAGTGTTTGTGCAAATGCTTGTGGTCATGTCGAAGCTTGTTTTGGTCATGATAAGGACTCCCCCTCCTCTCTTAGTGTCTCTTGGGCAGTTAAATATTGTGTATCCATCTTTGTGTAACTGGTTTATTATGACAGAGTCTTTGTCTGTGAGCCAGGTTTCTGTGATACACAGGAAGTCGGGAGACTCAATCAGGTCTCAGATTACTGGTAGTTTGTTGCATATGGAACGTGCGTTTATCATGATGCCCTGAAGGCAGGAGGTGGTATTCTGTGAAGTGCTGGAGGGGGTAGTTGGGATATGGACTAATCTACGGTGTTGCCTGACTTTCTGGGAGTGGGCACTGTATGACTGGTTGTTTCTGGTGGGTATTAGATTGTAGCAAAAGAGGGACTGAGCAAACTGGAAGGGGGGTATAATTATGGGTGTTTGGTGTGTCTGTAAGGTGTAGGAGCTTAGAGCTAGGGTTGTGGTGATGAGGGTAGCAGCATAATAGAAACATAGAAACATAGAAACATGATGACAGAAAAAGACCACAAGGCACATCTAGTCTGTCCTTCCATAACAACTACAACAGTCCACTTTTTACCTTTAGATATCCTCTGTGTTTGACCCATGCTTTTTTGAAATCAGTTACTGTCCTTATCTCTACCACCTCCACTGGGAGACTATTCCATGGATCCACTACTCTTTCCGTAAAGAAATATTTCCGCATATCACTCCTGAATCTATCTACCTTCACACACATCCCATGTCCCCTAGTCGCAGAACTTGCTTTCAATAGAAATAGGCTCTCTCCCAGAAAAGATATGCACCAGAGGTATTTAAACATCTCAATCATCTCACCTCTATCCCGCCTTTCCTCTAAGGTGTACATATTAAGATCCTTTAAGTCCTGTCCTACATACGCTTTATAATGAAGGAAAATAAACCACTAATCATCTTAGTAGCAACCCTCTGCATTACCGACCTCCATCCTGTTCCACATCCTTTTGAAGGTGCGGTCCTCCAGAATTGACACACCCATACTCCAAATGAGGTCGCACCAAAGACTTATACAGAGGCATTATCAGCCTCCCTTTTTCTTGCATAGCCATTCCTCTCCGTATGCACCCAAGCATCGCTTCTAGCTTTTGACCGTCACCTTTTCTACCTGTTTAGCTACTTTTAAGATCATCGGACACAACTTACGCCTAGGGTCCCGCTCTTCTT
>JAWIIG010000254.1:0-29469 GCA_033557465.1 Ichthyophis bannanicus
GTAATAGATGTGTAGGTTTGTTCTCTGCCCTGGTCAGAAGAGGAGAAATATTGTATTGGTATGCGACTTGCAACATCAGCCCAAATTGCAGAGAGTCAATCATTAAGAATCACCTAATGAAGGGACACACAGGCAAACAGGACATGAGCACAACACAATAAACATTGCATGTTGGGGACATTTAGAATTGGGAAGCATACATCACGGGTGTCACATGGATATGTTTCTGTCCTAGGCCCATGTGACCACAGGCGTTTCAGAGACCCATCCTATGTGCATCAGAGTTCGTGAACACAGAGCCAACATGAAATGTATATGACACAAACAGTAAATCATTAACATGTAAAGGCTGATGTCATGACCCAAAGAACAAAGGTGCCAAACTACCTTGTGCTTGCCTCAGGTGTATGCTCTTGGAACATCGGAGCCACTCAAAGGCAAGAACAGGTCACAGTGAAGGGACACAATGTCATGCGAAATATGTAGAAATCTCCATGTCACCATGTACACGCCGATATCTGTGATACAAAACGCAGGGTCAACAGTGGTATGTCAGAACACAAGAAACAGTTCTGTTTCCAACACACAACACATGTCCACAATGGTTACACGGTAAAAACACATGTAAGGTAGAGATAGCACAGTCACCACCGCCCCCCAGGTGTACAGACCCCGCAAAACACATGATAATGTAAAACAGCCTGAACACTGTATCATCACACAGCAAACACTAAGAACACACAAACACAGTATGTAAAGGGCAGCGTGACAGTAGGAGATTATGGCCCTGTATATCCACAAGTGGAGAAAAATTTGTACACATAAAGGCCCTGTGAAATGCAAAGATAACTGTGGTGTTTTGGCTCATGGTACATGATGTCGGGGAAAGGGTGAAAGTGTAGGCCCACACCCATAACACTACAACATCCCCACACACATGCAGCTCTGTTGGGACATGTCCCAGAGGGCCAGTGTTGCTGGAAACCATACTGGAATAGGAAAAACACCATCGGGAATTTATGTGGGTCAACAGCAAAATATGGTTTCGGCGCGTGCCAGGGACAAGAGGTGAACCAACAACATCTGGACAATAGGAAAGCTCACCGAGAACATGTTGTTACCCTGACTGCTGGCAAAGACAATATAAGCTGTAGTTCCACCTACCCACAGCCCACAGCATGTTGGCTGATGTACAGTCCCCTGCCAATGCACCACAGCACAAGGAGCTGCAACAACTATGTCCTGTGCAATTGGGAAACAAAAGGGAAACATACATATGTCATGTTCTAGATGTGCAAAACACAATGCAAATTCCTATCCCCAGCTCTCCACACCACCCACATCCTTTACAGACTCAATGTTTCACCATCACAATGCTACACATCTCTCCCATGTGAGAGGCATCAAGCGACATGTCTTTGCCAAACTACAGGGGTCCATACTCGTTCTCTGTCCCCCTCCCTCACCTCCCTGTTGTCTCGCAACACACTGGGGAAACTGAGTGTTTTTTCCCTTTACCGCTGTGCCCAAACTCACTCCAAGGCTGCAGTATCTATAATGCGAGTCACATGTATGGCCAAATGGACCTTCACTGTGTGTAATGGTGTACCAATGTCGTCTGCTACACGCTGGGCAATTGCTGTAACACATGGAAATAGGCAGGGGCACCTGGGGATCTTCTGTCCAAACACATTTATGTGGTGTGTATATCTCATACCTTGACTAACCTTAACAGCTGTGTGCTACGGAGTTGGCTAAACATATATCTCAATGTCTGCGTTATATCCGCTAAAACGCACCCCGATGTCTGCTTTTGATGTGACCCTGATGGCTGCATCAGGTCAGCCCACCGTGTGAAAGTTATAATGGCAAAGCATGGATAGCCTATATGTGCACCTAATAACCCCCCTCCCAGCAGAGCCTCTTTGTGTAGGTGGCCATTATGTTCCTTCTCTAGGGTATGCAATGTAGTTGGTGTCTGGGCATGCACTCTCCTCCTCGATGCACATACACAGCCTTTAGTTGAGTCATGGGTTTAATGTTGACATGTCATCAGACTAGATTTGCTTAAAAAAATTGTTGAAAAAAAAATTTTCAGTTCACTGAAAGCAACCTAAAAACCCAATCCACCCCCACATTGCTCACTCAGCTTGCCTACTGTACACCTACACCTTGTTGATATTGCCTGAAGCACTGCTGTTTGTGTGTACAGATGCAACACTGCAATGCAAGGCTATTCTGAAATGGAAAAATAAAAAAAAAAAAAAACCCTGGCTGGACAATGCACACTTTCCCTATACTTCTCCGCATCCATGTTAGGGTCTACGCGATGACTTAGACAGTCTGCCACACTGTGGTGTGCCAATAACTCCCCGTAAGGGTTTCCAATTACCATTATGACAGATAGTACTGAGCATGTATAAGTGCTACATAGCACATGTAGCGCTTATACAAAAAATTACAGACAAACACAATCCAGCTTACAAGAGCATACCCACACACACAATCAGCTCACAAATACCAAATGAAAAACCCACACAGCTGCACAAGTGGCTCCAAACATGGTCCTCTCTCCCAAGTGTGAAACCCACACCAAAACTGCCTCTCACCTTGCTGCACCCAAAGCATAACACAAACTAACAGTGGTTGCCACAGCATACGCTAGCACAACTCATCCACAAACCACTGAAGTGTCACCCCAAAACCCCCCACAAGCCTAAAAAGCACCCACCCCCACATCCTCCACCCTCAGCCCTCTGTTATGCCCTGCCCACATGGTTTTGGTTCCCAGTCATGCTGATATTTGAAGTTGGGATGGCCCGCCAGGGTCTGTCACATGTCAATGCAGTGTTGCATCCTACTGAATATTGCGTCTTACCAAATGTTTATACTGTATTAGCAATTACACACATATAGCAAAAAAATGTGGGAACATAATGAAGTACGTACATGAGAAAGAGCTGTGCAATCACCTGCCACACCGATTGCTTTTGGCCCTCACGTGTGTCCTCACGGGCAACGTACAGGGGGGCACGTCGGTTTAATCCTCCAGACCCTCATTAATCTCTGCAGGGATATTGTGCCTGGAGAGCAATGTTGTGCAGGATGCCAACAGGCTATGATGATCTCTGCCACAGTCTGT
Source organism: Ichthyophis bannanicus (assembly GCA_033557465.1). Classification (NCBI taxonomy): domain Eukaryota; kingdom Metazoa; phylum Chordata; class Amphibia; order Gymnophiona; family Ichthyophiidae; genus Ichthyophis; species Ichthyophis bannanicus. The sequence continues at coordinate 3,143 of JAWIIG010000254.1, forward strand.
GGAGATTATATTGGTAAGGCGCCGCCGGTCCTATCCAGACATCTGAAAGCGACTCTTCAAAAAAAAAACGGCCCCAAAGGTGCGCTCTATTGACAGAGAAGCCGGGTGGCATGGGCCTCATTGTACCTCCGCTCTGCATGTGTACGGTGAGTTGACGCACAGGGGTCAGCCAACCAGCGGCCCATATCCTGCATTCACCTGTAGAAAGACATGAGGTAAGTTAAAGCCATGAGCTTCATGTCCCCTCAAATGGACACAGGTATATATGTGCCAAAACAAATGCATTACACATTCCTGTAAGAAACATATGACATACACAGCTATGCAAGCATTGCAACATTGAAAATATGATGACAACCGAAAAAGGACAACATGGCCCTTATTTTCTAGTCTGTCCGTCCATATCAACAGGGTTTACAACAGTCCCCTTTTTAGCTTTATAGGGTGGGAAAAATCCTCTTTGTGTTTGTCCTATGCTGTTTGCGAATGGCAGTTACTGTACTCGTCTCTACCACCTACACTGTGAGAGTATTCCATGGATCCACCATCTATTCAGTAAAAGAAATATGGTAGCATCTATCACCCCTGAATCTATCTCCCTCAACCATCATCCCATGTTCCCTCGTAGCTGAAACTTGCGTACAAATTTGCAGAGGCTCTCTCCCTCCAAACATATATGCCACGGAGGTATTTCTACATCTAAATCATTATCACCTCTTATCACTCCTTTCCCCAAGGCGTACATCATAAGATCCTTCGGTCTGTCTTCATATGCTGTATAATGAAGACCACTAATCATTTTAGTAGGACACCCTCTGCTCGACACCCATCCTGTGCCACATCATTTTGAAGGTGCAGTCTCCAGAATTGCACACTCTACTCCAAATGAGGTCTCACAAAAAGAACATTATACAGAGGGCATTCTCCCTTCCTGTTTTATGCTAGCCATTCATCTCTGTATGCACCCAGCCAGCCTTCTTAGCTTTCTTCCCTTGCTATTCAACCTGGTTAGCTTACTTTGACATCAGCAGAAACAACCCACAAACTAGGTCCCGCTCTTCTGTAGTGCACAAAGAGTACTTCACCCCTATACAATAGTGCTCCCTTGGATTGCTTCAGGCCAACAGCCTGATCCTCACATTTTCCTACCATCACATCCCAGCTGGCCAATTTAAGAACCATTCCTTCAAGCTTAGATAGATCACCTCATCATATTGCTTTTAGAGCTTGCCTGGGTGTCTACCCTATTACAGATTGAGTGGGTGAACCTAAGAAACCCACCAGACAAGGGGTAGCTGTATGATCAGTGCGCAACAAAACATAATATGTAACAACCCACACAAAATGCTTGCATCCAATTCAACCAGCATCAAACAGCAACATAGCTGGGCGCATTTGGAGGGCAAACCCCCCCCCTTCCCCCTATATTCCCAACACAGGCAGAGATGAGACACACACACAATGAGTGATCTACTTGCAAGACACACATTCTGCCACATTGACGCCTAGTCACATGAGCACCATGGTGCATGTCAGAAATGGGAAAACACCCACCCAGCAATATGCAGTCCGCATTACTGTCCTGCCTCAAATTGTTGAAATAGTGCCAAGTGATGCAGGATATAGGCGTCATGGGTGGGCACCCTGCAAACCTGGGGACCACATTCAGAATATGCATATTTGCATCACATAACAACCTGAAAACATTCATGGAATGATAGTGTTTGCGGTTTGCGGAACACTACCTCCCTGTCTACTAGGCGGGACCAGGGCAACATGTTGGTGCAATCAATAGCTCCCCATCACATGTGGTATCCGGCTAACGCCTCAAAGGCCTGGTTCAGGAGTCCACCACTGTTGCCTAGTGTACGTGAAAAATTGGCAATATAGTTACTTCAGCCTGGCTGACCATGGCACGGCAGTACTTGGTGGGTAGAACAGCGTTGAGAAGGTGGGCGGAGCTCATGCCAACCCACTGCGGCCACAAGATGACTGGAAACAGCCAGAGGCAAAGAAATGTAGCAACGGCAGCAAGGAGCTTCACCAAACCTGGTATGGCATGTGACCGATCAGTCAGGGGCTCAAGGTCAGGTCTTAGCATCCTCAGAGAGCTCCCAAGAGCCCCTGTGCTCAGTCTGTACAGGGAGAGGACCTGGTCCTCTCGCATGCCCAGGAGCTGGGCCTGGGCCTGTAGAGGCGTGTGATGGCGAGCCTGCAACCTCAGCACGCTCCTGCGCCTGCGTGCACAGCCCCTGCCTGCCCTGCCCCCACAGCTGTAGGTATGATTTGCTGCGGGACTATGACCCATGCCCTGTGCCTCAGCCCCATAGACACCATCTCCCCTGTCACGCAACTGCACCACCTGCCCATCCTCAAGCTTGCAGCTGCAAGCAACACACAAAGGCTGGCCCATAACCTCCACCCGCCCTGCCTCCCCCTCAAAATCAGTTCAAACACAGACAACCAACTTCCCTAACCAAGACACCAACACCTTACACACCACACAGAACACCAAGCCACACAAGACCAACCAACAACAATCACAAACCCAGTCCGCGCCACCAATACACCTGATTCAGACTCGGCTCCTTCCGGTACTGCCAACGCACACTTTCTTTCTCCCTCGCCTACAAAACACCCCTCAATGTGCAAACCATGTGCTGAGGACAATTTATAGAGTTTGTTTTTTTTACGTAATGCGTGTTGCACATGCGCATTTGCGCAAGCGTGACCACTGCGCATGCGCAGTTGGCTGTGCGCACACACATGAAAACACTGTGCAGAACTGGGTGGGGGCCAGGCACCACGGCTCACCCGATAACTAACGCAGGAACCCACGTTCTGCGTTCTGCGGTGGCGCATGACACAATACGCACAGCCAACTGAGCATGCGCCACGTGTGCATTGGCGGCACGCATTGTGTGCACGTTCTGACCGTAGTTGACTGCGCAACGCACAAGCACCCATTTGCCGCCTCTGGCCGGCGCCTTATGCGCAAATGCGCACGGCCAACTGCGCATGCGCAACACTACGCAGCCAACATGCTCAACACAACTGCGCACGCGCAACGTAAAAAACCCTATAAATAAACCTCTACAAGTGCTGCACGTGGAGGGGTTGTTGGTTAGGTGAGGGAGAGAGAAGGTGTCAGTGAGGGAGAGAGAGAATGAGAAAGAGGAGAGAGAAGCAGGTGTCTAGGGAGAGCTAAGGTTTTGTGGTGAGGGGTCAGAGTGTTAGAGGCTTGGTTGTGGAGGATAGGTGTGAGGTACAGCAGGGGATACAGAGAGGAGGGGGACGTCAAGGAGCAGGTGAGGTGGAGAAAGAGAGATGCGGTAAAGAGCAGATAGCAGAGAGGAGGAGGGAGGTAGTGAGGTGGTGATGAGAAGGAAGGCAATGAGAAGGAATGTCTGGACCAGGGAGGGAGAGGACAGGGAGATGGAGGCCCACAGGACAGGGCAGGAGTGGGAGAGAGGAGAGGGAGAGGGAGGTGGCGGCCACCCGTTGGGGAGGAGACAGATATGGCCAGGGAATGTGGTGGAGGCTGAAGGGGCCATCGGCCCAGCCCACACAGGGTCCTCTCACTACCAAAACCGTGAAAACCCCACATACCGGTGCCAGCCTCTGCAAAGGGAAGAGGGCCCAGAAATTTCTTCACCACAGGAAAAATCACATCCTGCTGGCTTCTGTTCTAGAAAAATTATGATGTCCTATACGGACGACCTAAGCAACACCACCACTGTTGCAACACGCACCCAGGTGTGGGAGGAGGTGCAGGAGGTGGTGGCACAAGCAGGGGGCCCAAGCAGAGACCTCGACAGCCTCAGGAAGAGGTTTTTAACGACATTAAAGAGGGGTGTGCGTGCACACATGATGGCAGAGCGACCAGAGACGGCATTGACGTGGGCACTGGAGGGGGAGGCCCCTTTACACCCTCCTAACACCCCTGGAGCAGGAGATGGCAGAGCGGCTAGGGCCAATATACCTCTATGGACGGCCAGAGGCACTGGACACTGCCTATCCCCAGGCAGGTAGGTACCCAAATAACACCTTGTGCTGCGCCCAAACCATTGGAGTACCTGCCCCTTTGGATGTGCATCAGGCTTCTTAGTAACCCCTCCTCATACCTGCTCCCCTGGATAATCTCCCACCCTCTGCCTTTGGCTCATTAGTGTGCTGTCCCCCATTCCACCCCTTTTCAATCTGTGTTTTGCTGCCCTAAAAACACATGTTTTCATTTGCATCATCCCTTTTTATATCTGCCCTGCACATGTGGCTACATGTCTGCTACAAGCCCACTTCTCAGACCGGTATGTGTTATGTCTGTGCCTAAGCTAAAGCACTGATGAGCAGGGATGGTCCTTCTGTGGGATAATGCACCACCAGGGGGGTCCTTCAAAACATTCTAAACAGGGGGCCAGTGTTTTCACTGTCCCTCAGACCATTGGAGGCCTGGAAGGATAGATGTGTAAAAAAAAATATGAACAAACCCCAAAGAAACACTGCAGAAGTACAAAAAACAGAGAAGGTTTCAAAACATGTTGGTTTTGGTTTTTTCCAGTGGCAATTGCTCTAGCCACCATTAATCGGTGTCTTTGGGTCTTCTGCTAACTCCCCATCATCTGCTTTCCAATTTGTCCTTTCGTCACCACGTCTAGGTATTGGTTCCATTCTCTGCTCTACATCTGCTGTCAACATGGTAATCTTTCTCTTTGTTGCTCTTTCCGCAGTTCCTAGGTCATCCACTCAAATGTTAGACCCCCATCCTTCAAAATCCCCACTATCTGTCCAATTGTAGACTCATCTCTTACCTCCCTCAAAAATGTTTTTTTCCATACACCATTTCATTTGTCCAGCTCCATTCCCATTCTGATCCTCGCACAAAACCTCACCTCCCATCTATTTCCAGCCACAACCAGCATTCTGCTCTCCTCTAGTCCGTGCATCAGCCCATTTGCAAGTTCCTAGCCCCCAATCAGCCCATTTCCAATCCTATCCCGGGCCCCCGAACATCTAGCCCAGTTACAGTCCTAGATACACACCAACCACCCAGGTCGAAGTCCTATCCAAGTTCCTCCAGAAGCTGCATTTCCAAACCCCAGCCCCCCCCAAAAAGCTTCTGATAGCGCATATCCTAGCCACACCATCAGCCCATTTGCAATCTTAGCACCCCCAACAGCACATTTTGACCCCTATCCCTAGGCCCCCCATCATCCCAACTGCCAATTCTTACCACCACCCATAGGCCATGACCCGTCCTAAACCCTCTCCCCCACATCAGCAACACTTCCAAGTCTTACCTCCACACCCCACACCAACACAAACCCACCATAGCCAATTTACCACTCCAAGCCTCCCCACCCCCATCAGGTAAGATAGGGTATGAAATATATACCCAAACCACGCTAATGCTGACTGCTTCCAACTGTTGGCAGCAGGAGATGAAAGATCCCGTGGGTCCCCCTCCCTGCTCTGCAGTGTCCTCCATGCAGCTTCAGTGTGGACCTTGTCAGAGCCGCCCTGTGAAAAAGGGAGAGTATCCCTTTCTCACAGCCATGTCAATGCGGCCACGGGCCCTATGGTATGGAAAAATACCATCCCCCCCCCCCCCCCCCCCCCCCCCCCCCCCCCCCCCCCCCCCCCCCAGGCCCATTGGCGGGATTGGAAACAGAGCCACGAGATGAGGAGAAGCTCTTTCTGTTTGCATGGCTCTGACAGCCAAAACACTGAGGCTGCATGGGAGGGAACCACTGCAGAGCAGGGGCGAGGCCCGTGGGATGCTGGATTATTCCGCTTGGCACGTGCTGGCAGCCTCGGCCCCAGCGCAGCAGCAGGTTTGTGAGGTCGTTAACTTATTGCTGGGCTGCGGCTAAATGGAATGCCCCCTTGCGGGGTCATGTGTAGAACTGCCCCCTGAGGACTGGCGAGCAGCCAGCAAAAATAAACCAACCCATCGGGCCTGCATACATCTCCTTGGCGGGCCCACATGGTGGCCCTCGTTCCTGTAGTTTGAGGACCCCTGATGTACACACGATGTGTCTGCTAGGTACTGGCCTAAAATATGCCTAATAGTTGGTAGCAGGAAATGTAGTGGTATGCTATTTTTTAGCACATGTACAGGCCGGTGACGGCACCAAAAACACACATTGATTGGGGCGGGCTGGATGTGTTAAACAGTTGTATGTAGTTTGAACCATGCAAACCAATACTGTTGCTGTGGTATGGTTTCCACAACCCAGGTGGACACTACTACACAACCATGGCCACCAGCTGAGGAGGAGAGGAGGTTGCAATTGGCTGAGGATGTGGCAGCCACACAGAACCAGCCAACACCAATCACACCCACCCCCAATCGACTCCTGGGCCCCCGGGCCCCCCCCACTGGTGTCGGCAGGCACCAGCAAATGATGATGGGACCCCCAACCACACACGTGCAGCCTGAGCCAGAGGATGCACACCCAAGACGTCACTGACACAGAGGGCTCGGAGGATGAGAGGAGATCACAAGACAACACCCCAGTCATGCACCAGCGCCAGATGAGAAACCCTCCACCCAAAAAGAATTGCGACCCAAACATTGCAAGAGCTGCGCACACACCACTGCTGCAGCACGGTGCAATGCAGTAAGGTGGGTAACAGCATACGCCACGATCCCGACGGGGTTGTCCCTAACCATCCCCAAAATTATTGTATATTGCTTCCACATAGCATAGAGTTCTGATTTTGGGGGGTTGGTCTTCTGTGCTCTGTGGATTTCTACATCCTGTAGCATGTCTGGTGCAGGTGTCAGCTCATTTGTGAGGGGCTCACCACACATGCACACTGTGCTTGGCCCTATAGACCCCACATAAGCCCAAGAGAGAAGAGCAATGATAGCAGGTCACCCAGACACCCTATTGTGACAGATGAGACCTCATGCATGGCGTTATGGTCACGCCCAGTATCGTTTGACAACATAATTCTGCATGTCTGCGCAAGCATTTATAGAAATTGGGGCACCCAGATATGTGTATAGTGTGTCTTAGGCCCCCTCAGATCATCTGACCAATTCCCAGAACAAGCAGTGTGCAGGACCTGGCATAGTAATATTAAAACTGTGGCAATGTGCCATGTGTGGTGAGATCGTGGTTGTTCTGCACGACCCCCACCATCCAGACCCCTTCCAGACATGGGGATGGGCTCATGGGAGGCCCACAGATGTAAAACGTTGGTAGGTTTGGCAAGGTATGGACTGTTCTGCAGAATGCTCTTTTGGGATATTAAAAATTTTTTTTTTTTTTTTTTTGGACGTAAACATGTGTATGTGTGACAGCTGGTAATGGAGAGGAAGCTCACATATCACACCTCTGTCCCACCCACAGGCACTCATTTGAGTGAACTCCAGCCATATGTACATGGCAATTGGAGAGAAAATACCAGGGGAGCTGAGGATGATCCGGATGGAGGAGATGGCGGTCGGGGGCGCTTGCCCGCATTGCGGATGCCATGGAGGACATTGTGGGGGCTTAATGCAGCAGCAAGCACCAGCACAAGTACCAGCACCGGCACCGGCACCAGCACCAGTACCAGCACCATCACCAGCACCGGCACCGGCAACATGAGGCAATCAAGGACCAAGGTGTTCTGCGGGGTGGTGGTGTGCCGGGGGAGGCACGGGCAGCCATGCAGGAGGGTTGGACTTCCAGGGAGTCCAAATAAACAGCGCTGGTTAACCAGTACATAGTGTGTTTGCCAAATGTGTTTTCCCTGTGCTCAGCCTCTTAGGGTAGTGTGCCAAAATGCAAGGTGTATTGCGCACACAGGCCCCTCAAATGGTTGTGGGGCGGTCTTGTACTGGCAGGTATCACTGCCACAGGACACCATCACCATGCCATGTCGTGCCATTGCACTGTGTCAGAATCCCAGCCACCTGGGCTGCAGTTTGTGGCGGTTTTACATATCCTCCTGGGTCTGCACAGGGGAGAATGTCCTTGAGCTACAATGTCCAGTGTTGGGAGCCGTCTCACAGTTTAAAATCCTGTTCATACCCCCTACACTTGTGACCGCACATGTCGTGTCCCTTGTACCTGCCTTCAACACTTGTCCCCTACGTGCCTCTTGCCAGCACCCACACAACGTATACGGGTTAATCACCAACCATCCCTGTGGACATGTATTGTCCACGGGGACACAATCAACAGCTTTACCACATGAGTACTCCTAGGGGCTCATCAGTACATCTTACCCTGACAAGCACAGACGTCAATGGTTTGCAAGTTGTACCATTGGCACCACCAGGCCATGTTTGCATCAGAGACACGGTTCCCACACATTGCACACAGGCATGCACGTGCCTCAGTATTAGCAGGGGCCGTCGTCTCCATTTCTGCATCTCAGGGTCCACCCTGGTCTCACACCACATGGTCATCCCCCACGACATGAAATGGGAGCCAGTACACGCATGATATCCATGTCTAACTTTACAAAACACATACCTGTCTAACACACATACCCATGCTTGGAATCCACATAGTGTGTTGCTAAGGGAGAACACGCTGACCATTTTGCAAAATTAAAAAACAGTGTGTATATTTTAAAAAACGGTAGGGAATATAATACAAGGTTTGCGGATCGGGGACCAATACCCATCACCCTCCCCCCCAAACACCCCCTCCTCCAACCCTGTCACCCCCACCCGGGCCTATACACCCTCCTCCACCCTCCCCCCACCCCCACATCAGACACACCCTTCTCCTGCATTCTGCATGCCCAGTGATGGAACACAGGACAGCACAGGGACACATGCGTGGATGTCACAGGAAGCCATGTAATGAATCCTGTGGACGCTCTTCAGGGGATGGCCGCCGACATCGGCAGCCGTCCACCTTGGCGGCCACCTGCTGAATGGCTCCCACCACGCCACTGGTTCGGCGAGTGCACAAGGAGGTGCACACGCAGCTCCAAGGATCCAGGGCCACATACCAGGTCCGCCTCTACACCTGCCACCAACCACACACCCATAGTCCCAGGGGTCTGGGTGGGTTGGAGCAGGGGCATGCGACCCCATTCCTGTGTGTGGCCCTGGATGGTGGAGCAATAGCAACATGGAGATGGCTGGGCGGGAGCCCACAGTGCCCTGTGCTGCACTGTGTTCACCCATCATCTCTCCCACCCCCACACCATCCCCCTCCTCCCCCCTTCCACCATCACCACCCCACCCTCCCACACCCTCCTCCCACCCTCCCCCCACACCCACATCAGGACACACCCTCTTACCCTCCCCTTCAACGCGGCCCCACCCACCCCTTCCATGCCCCCATCAGCTCCCTCCTCCGCTGCACTCTCCACCGGCTCATCATCCTCGTCCTCCGCCTCCACCTCAGGTTCCTCCTCCACCACCAACCACCTCCACCTCTGGGGCATTGGTGGGGCAGTGGGGGGCGCCTCAGGGACATATGAAGATGTGCTGGGCTGCTCCTCGTTGTCATCACCCTCTGTGGAAGCTGACAGTCATCAGAACATTATCAAGTGTGTCACATAAACACATGTAACAGATGCAGGCACCACACAGGCTGGTGGGCCAATGTGAACATTTGTACTGGGCAAGCAAGGTTGTCAAATACTCCACCATCAACACCACCTCTGCCTGCGCAGCACCTCTGGAGGCGGGCAAGATAGTCGCTGTGGTGGAGCCACAATTTGCGCCCCTTCTTCTGGAGATCCTCTACATGTGGATGTGAAAACAATGTGGGGGGGGGATGGCATCAGTGACCTCTTACCTCTGGTGGGTGGGCAACATAAACAAACATCTGTGTGGCCAGCATTCTTGCTGCTCCTGCTCCACGGCTGTGTGTGTCATTGTTACAGCATAGTTTTAGTCACGTGTAAACAGGTTATCTCCAGGAACACCAGGAAATAAGTCTTCAACATGTGGGTGGCATTGGTACCAACTGAAGCCTGTGTTGGGAAACGCTCCCCAACATCCTATATTAAAGCTTTTGGGAGCATACCACAGTGCGTGGTGCCTGCTCGCCTCTCCGCCTTTCCAAAATGCCTCTTCTAGCCAGTTGAGTGTAAAGCTGACACAAGGAGAGAGAAGAGAAGAGAGAGAGATTATGGAAAGAGAGAGAGAGAGACACAACCCGATAGGGGGAGATGGGTGGGGGTGCGGTTGCAGATGGGTGGGTTGTGATTACTTCATCCCTGCTGTCCGGAGATAACCTGTTACAGGTGATTAACTATGCTATCACCAGGAACAAACAGGACGTGGTCGTCACATGTGAGGAAAACCCTAGATTTGTAGAGGCCCACAGGGAGAAGGACATCTCCCCGACCTTTGCCCGGGAGGGCCTATGGAGGGCTTCTTACATCACTTTCCTTCCCATGGATCTCTGGCATCCTGTCAAGAGAGGCGGCTGGCTTCGGAGTGGATTACGTATATGGTATGGAAAGAGGTTTTGGTTTTGGACAGCAGCATGACCAACCATAGCATCCATAAGTGGGAGCTTTATCAAAGCATTAGTGGGCCAGGGCCATGAACCGAACAAGACCAGGTTAGCTGCTCCACAAAGTGTTTTAATATAGACGGATAATGGAGGTGAGCACGTTGAGGCTTGCATGGAATATCACATTGTGAGAGCGGGCAAAGGGGAATCGGGAGGGGGGAAAGAGGGGGGGGGGGAAGGGAGGGAAAATGGGCAGGCCACCTGCTGCAATGGTGTTTAGCTATGATAGATAAAAGGCAATACATGGAGAAATCCAGTTGGATTAGAGATCCTTTTTGAAAAATGCATACACAAATGCGAGGGATCAGAGACTCAGAATAAGCTGAGGGGACCTTCTGTGTTGATGGGTCCTCTGCAGCGAAACAACCACAGCTCTTTCACACGTCCAAGGTTATGAAGAGTATTCGGCTGCATTTGAAGAATGCGGCTCCTTTTGTTGAAAGACTACAGGTAACTACACCTCTTGTTTCAAATGAAAAAAGGAGGGAAGGAATCCACCTTAGGCATTTGACTGAAGTGTGGATGTGTCATTAGGATGACCTTATCATGGTGAAAACGGTTTGTGTCAAGGTGGATCAGACAACTGGAGCTTGAAATTCACTGATACGACTTGCTGATGTGATTGCAGTTGAAAGGTATTTTAATTTCCAGGTCAGAGGACTTTAAAAAAAAAGTAGTGTCTAAGGGGATACAGAGAAGGCGAGGGGAGCATACAGCTGCCATAGAAGCAAGATTGAGGATCCCATGCCTAGGAGGTGGGGTCTAAGGCCAGGCTTTTGGTAGATGCAGGCCTCTCATGGATTCCGGATATGAGAGGAGGGAATGAAAATGGGGGGCCATTGATGGGTTTCAGAAGGTAGCAGCAATGGCACTTAAATGGGACTGATGACTGGACTCAATTTGGAGACCATTGTATTGATAAGTAATGGAGTTTGTCAAAAAAAACATGGTTTTAGATAACGGATGACAACGAGGGTTGCCGGCCTTTTGTTATCACCCAAATGAACATGTAACGTCCAACTGATGGCATAGGACTGCCTTGTGGAAAGTTTTCCTGGAAGCAAATAACGGACAGCATGCACTTCATGAATGAGGGCAGGGCCCCAAAGCAGTCAGTTACAGCCGTCAGTAGCCAGGCTCTGAGATCCCTTCTGCAGAGATGGGGAGGGTGGTTTTTGTATGCAATACATTAACCTCCTCCTGCGACAGTAAGGTCTTGGAGCTGAACCTAAGTACAGGGATGAGAACGGGGACAGGATGTAGAAGAAGAGGGGTATCAGAATCCTGTTATTGCCAGCGTAGGGGCTATGAGGATCATGTTGACTCGGTAACTCAGGAGTTGCAATAGGGTCCCTGGCAAGCAAAGGCAATGGGAAGGAAAGGCATATAGGCATTCCTACACCCAGTTGACGGATAGGAACGCATCCCTCGGTGCTTGGTAGCTCTGAGCGGGGATTCGTGAACAGAAACAAGGTTTTTAGAATAGAATGAGCTGGCTATGATGGACTTCGAGAAGAGGATATGAATCTTGAGTTTCCCAGGAGTTGCAAGACTCTACAGAGTTGGTCAATGTGCAATACATTGTGTAGAGACTATTTGTGCGGAAGCAGAACAGGTGTGAGTTTGGATGGCTAACAGTCTCTGACCCATGCCAGGCGAGCCCTGACTGGCAGCAGGACGATGGATATATTGCTGCTGTCTGGCAGAGGAAAAACAGTTGAAGAGCTGTCGTTGCAAAGGGACAGAGAGCCTTGTTCCGCCTTAGTTTTTTGGTAAAATAGACCAGGGGTCGGCAAACGCGGATACGGAGACAGAAGCGGCTCTCTTCTCACCTTTGCCGAGGCTACGAGAGCACAGGGCAAGACCGGGTGGGTGGGACAGGCAATAATAGTGTTGTTTTGTAAGCTCCTCCCTTATTCTGCAGCCGAGGCTCCCTGGCCTCTTAGGGAAACCGCGGGATGGGCTTTTAAAAATATCTAGGAGACCTTCCCTGTTCTTGACGGGCTAGTGCAGCATGTGTCCCGCTCTAAAGGAAAAGTTTGGAGGCGGGACAATGCTGCACGGAGCACGTCAAGACAGCGAAGGGCTACGAGATGATTTTTTTAAAAGCACAGCAGCGTTCCGTAAGAGGCAGGGACGCCGCTGGCTCTCGGCAGAAGGGAGGGGGAGAGCTGACATGGAAGGGAGGGAGCAGATATGGATGGAGGGAGGGGGTGAACATGGGGGAGGGAGGAGGTAGGGATGGATTGAGGGAGGGGGGCTGGAATGGAGGGAGGGGGGCTGACAGGGATGGAGGTAGCGGGGGCGCTGCTATGACATGGATGGAGGTAGGGAGGAGGGGGGCTGTGACATGGAGGGAGGGAGCATGATATGGATGGATGGAGGGGCACTTGAAAGGCAGGGAGGGAGCTGACATGGAGGAGGGAGGGGGGCTGACATGGAGGGATGGAGGAGACATGGAGGGAGGGAGTGGATAGCTGTATGGATGGATGGATGGGATGGGGGCGGGAGGGGGGATGACATGGAGGGAGGGAGCTGATATGGAGGGAGGGAGGGGGCCTGACATGGAGGGAGGGGGGCTGACCGAGGGGCGCTGAATGGGACTGGAGGGAGGGGGGCTGACTATGGATGGATGGAGGGAGGAGGGGCTGACAACATGGAGGGAGGGAGCTGATATGGATGGGAGGGGAGGGGGGCTGACATTGGCGGATGGGGGAGGGAAGCTGATATGGATGGAGGTGAGGGCGGGGCGCTGACATGGAGGGATGGAGGGGGCTGACATGGAGGGAGGGAGAAGTGATGAGATGATATGGATGGCGGGAGGGGGGGGGCTGACATGGTGGGCTGGAGGGGGGCTGACATGGAGGAGGGGAGCTGTAAAAGGATGGAGGGAGGGGGGGGCGGACATTGGAAAGCGGGTGACATGGAGGGATGGAGCAAATGGTAATGGGCGCTTGAGGGGACTAGCAAAGGAAATGAGCTGATTAGGGGAGGCTAGGACTGGTAATGAGCTGATGGGGGGTAGGAATGGGTATGGGCTGCTGCTGGTAGGGGAGGCTAGCAATGGTAATGGGGGGAGGGGGGATTAGCACTGGAAGCGAGCTGATTGGGGGGGGGCTTTGACTGGGAATGGGCTGATTGTGGGGAGGGGAGGATAGAGCTGCTGGCTCGGGAAGATAACTGGGGGCTAAGGCTGCCATGGTATTGTGTACTAGACGGTGACTGGTCAGTGGGGAAGGGAGGGGGATTGGAAGGAAATGGACACCAGTGGCAATCATGGGAATGCAAGTTGACAATTGGAAGGTACTGGGAGGAGTGAGGAATGGAAAGGGGCCTGATATTGGGGCCCATGGTTAATGGGACTGGACATAGGCTGATGGAAAGAAGTGAAGAAAACGAAAAAAAAAAGGGACGGGGGAAAAGGAGATAAGAAATGGCAGATGGACCATAGACCACAGAAAGAGAGCTAAGAGGAAGACAGGAAAGCAGAAGCATCAGATCGGGACCAGCATGATTTCAAGAAATAAATTGGATCAGACAACAAAGGTAGCAAAAATAATTTTAGTTTCATATTAGTGATTTGACTACAAACTCATCCTAATTTGGAAATCAAATATTGTACTTGTTGTTGTGATATTTTTTCTGGCGTATTTTTTTGGTGTGCGAAGAAGAGGGGTAGGCTTATACGGCGAGTATAGGCCAAACACCTATATTTTAACAGGAACAGTAGGGGGTAGTATATAGCAGTAAGGTTAAAGAAACAGATATCGCAGTGTTCGATTTGTTTTTTAAATGTCGCCAATGGTTTTGCGGCTCGCACAGTTTTTTTTTCCCTGTAGGCAACGGGTCCAAGTGCGGCCTCTTAAGGTCTTAAAGGTTGCAGACCCCTTGACATAAGACCATGGCTACCCGATTGTCTGCTTGTTAAAAGTAGTATTCCATTGGCCCATCGAAGGGAAAGGAAGACATGAAGAGCCAGGGCAAATTGCTCAGAGCTCAAACAGATTGATGGGGAAATGACTCTCCAGCCAATTCCAGGTGGCTTGGGGGGAGGTGGACAATACATGTGCAGCCCACCCCACTTTGGAGGCATCTGTTGTTCACTGGGATCTGAGGAGGGGTTTTCAGGAAAGGTGACCCCTCCAACAGGTTTTGTGCTGACCTCCACCAGTTCCAAGGTACAGAGTATGGCGGCGTGAGTTTACTATCACATCTGAGAGACAGCCATGTTGCTTGCGTCCCCTGGGAAGGAGAGGGACCACTGGGCTGGTCTCATGTGGAGACAAGCGTTAGGGGACCACATGCACCGTAGAGGCCATGTGACCCCAGGGAAGCTGATGTATCTCTCGAGGCGAGAGCGTTAGTTAGTTTGTAGTGCTGTCCAAACACGTTGCACAATGCGGGAACAGCGAGGCTGAGTCAGGTAGGTCGTTGGCAGTCTGGTTATCGAGCCTTGCTCCTCGAGCTTCCAGCGTTTACGTGGGAGTCAGAACACCCCCCCCAGCCGAAGAAGGATTCCACGAGATCTCAGTACAGGGCCGAGATATTGTAGGTCCACCCCCCCCGAATGTGTAAGAAAGAGAGCGCTTGGCCATGTGTTTGGGACTGTGCCTGGATGACACCCCCCCACCGCCCGCGTCTCCCCCACCCCGCTAGGGGCACAAAAATGTTCCCCTGGTCGGGATCCAAACAAGCTACCACAGTCATGCACTTTGTGAAAACCATAGCGGTCTCCTCCTTTCTGGTTACCTTTATTTACCATTTTAAACACCAAACCCCCCACAGGCTTTGGTTGCCAACACTTAAACGATCCCCTTGCAGTTTTGACACTGTTTTTTCTACATCCCCAAGCTGTTTCCATCCCGCTAACGACTCCCTGAGGTATTGGCCCATCTTGGCAAAGTTAGTTTTCATAAAGTCTACAGACCCTCGTTTTTTTTTTTTTTGAAATGGATTTCTATCATCACTAGTCCAACTACAGAACCACCCCTTATGGTGATCACTGGATGCAAAAATGAAATGCTCCCACTATAACATCAGAAAAACCCACTGTCACCCCTGGTAAGCACCAAGTCCAGTATGGCCACATCACGTTGTGGGGGTCTGTTACCAATTGCCTGAATAGTTCTACCTGTAGAGAAGCACGGATCTCCTTACTTAAGATGATACTGCAACAGGAATGTGCCAATCAACATCTGGCATATTGAAATCCCCTATCAGTAGCACTTCCACATTCCTAGCAATGCTGCGGATGTCTTCAATTAAATCTCCATCCACCTCGTCCTCTTGGGAGGAAGGTCTGTAATTCACGCCAATGCAACATGAGATTTTGTTCCCTCTTTCTAGTTTAACCCACAATACCTCCTCTCTCCCTTTTAAGCTCTGTAATTCCACCCCTGTCTTTAAAATTATTTTTAACTCTATAGTGCCACCTCCTCCCCTTCTTCCTACCCTAACCTTTCTGAATAAAGTATAGCCTGGTATAGTTAACAGTCATTTGTTTTCTGGGCACACCCTGTTTTCTTGAGACCTAATAGGGCATCTCACATACCCCACACGCGCCCAACCCGATTCATCCAGATCCCGTCTGTAAAGGAGCCCTCAGGTTGTAAATGCATCAGTGCAGGTACCATTCTGCATAGATGAATCCTAACATCCAAAAACACAGTATGGGTCTTTCTATCAGTACAGTC
Organism: Ichthyophis bannanicus; assembly: GCA_033557465.1. Classification (NCBI taxonomy): domain Eukaryota; kingdom Metazoa; phylum Chordata; class Amphibia; order Gymnophiona; family Ichthyophiidae; genus Ichthyophis; species Ichthyophis bannanicus. The sequence goes on from JAWIIG010000254.1 coordinate 19,317, forward strand.
TACATACAGTGAACACATTCACTGAACAAACATAATCTAGGTGCCATAGTGCCATAAATACAAAATCCAATTTAAACATAAATGCATGATAACAAATATATGTAAGAGCTTCATTAAGATCTATATGAAAAACATAGTTTAGTCATATGTTATTGTTGTTAAGTGCTGTCGAGTCGGTGTCGACTCATGGCGAACCCTCTAGATAGTTGTCCTAAATTGTGTTCGGTCTGGCAGGGCACGCGGCTCATTGTTGACAGCATGGCACCGTTAAGTGTTGTTATTGTATCACGTCATCTCATTGCCGGCCTTCCTCTTTTGATGCTGACCTTCTATCTTGCCAAGTATGTTAAGTCTTTATCTAATGATCTCTCTTTCGACTGATGTGTCAAAAGTATGAAAGTCGAAATCTTGTACATCGTGAGCGTCTAAAGAAAGCTTAGTTTTGATCTCCTCTAGTATTGACTGGTTTGTTCTCAGGGCAGTCCATTGGTATACACAGTATTCGTCGCCCGCACCATAATTCAAAGATATCAATTTTCTTCCTATCTCTTTTCACTGTACAACGTTCGCATCCATATGAAGTGATTGGGAAAATGCCATGGCTTGAACAATGTCAAATATTTGTATAGAGAGACATCTCTGCTCTTGAGAATCTTGTCGAGGACTTTCATGGCCATTCTGCCAAGAACAATGCGTCATCTGATTTGTTGACTGCTTTCGTTGAGGCTGCTTTATTGATAGTTGATCCATGTAGGTTAAAGTTGTTCACTATTTAAATTGCTGCTCCCCACTGATGAACTTCGTGATTTTTTCCAGCGGTCAGAATCTTGGCCTTCTTTACATTACATTAAGGTGCAGACCCATTTTAAGACTATCTTGTTTACATTCGCGATCGCATTGAAATCAATCTCCGATTACGATCGCAAACCGCTACCGCAGCTTTGTAAACAAGCCCCTATGTTTCTGATCTTGAGAAGCAAGTGTTTCAGATCGTCTTTCACTTTCAGGCAGTAAGGTGGTATCATCAGACATAGCAAGAAGGTTCTTGATGAGTCTTGCCACCAATTTTCACTACCTCGGGTTGTCTTTCATACAATCCTGTTTTCTCGGTGTTTTGTTCTGCATATAAATAAAGAACAGGTAGGGGGAAACAAAAGTATGCAGCCGTGTCATACACCTTTGATGCATTTTGAAAACCATTCTGTTTCTCCTTGTTCTGTTTGAAATGTTGATTTTGATTCAAGTGTTAAAGGTTTGTGCAATAGAACAACTCAGCTGTTATAGTATACCCATGCTTCTTAATGTGGCCCAGAGTTTCTCATGGTTTATGCAGTACAAAAGCCTTGCTGCTAGTCAACAAAAGGCACAAAATAGATATCCTTTTGGTATTCATTTCGTCTTTTCAAGGATCCATTCTCAACATCCCCGATGATGACTCTCATTCCTCGCCCTTTCCTGAAACCGGCTTGTGCACTCTAGGTGGTGGCTCGAGACCAGGTGTGGGTGTCGTTTGTGCGTTCTTGAATACTATTTAGTAGGAAATCCTCGGGCAAAGCATGTAGGATCAGAGCGAGTGTACAATACTTTCCACAATCAGTTGGATCACCTGTCTTTAGTATTGGTATAAACACCGATCTTGTCCACGCAGTTACCAATGAGGTGGTCTGCCAAATTTCCTGGCCAAAGCGCTTGTAAGTATGAAAACAAGCTGCTTCAGATTGATGTACATACTTCATATGGGAATTCCATCAATGCCTGGCACCTTTGTTCTGTTTGACAAGGGCTGCAATGCTGCTTTAAATTCTTCTTTCATCAACAATGGTTCCAGAAATCAGAAGGTACAGGCTGAAATAGCGGTTTGTTACACTTTGATCTTTATCATATAAAAAACTCTGTATTATATTCTGTCCACCTTTTTCTGGATTCTTATCCAGCATTCATCAAACATGGATCCTTGGAACATCTTGTAACATTCTAATTCGAGACGGGAAATTTTTTTTTAAACTGTCGCAGCTTTAGGAAAGAAGATTTGTGTTCTTACCTCTAATAGTTTCTGCTTCTATTTCATTGTATGCGTCATGGACGTACTTTTCGTGTATTGTCTTAGCGAGGAGGACGGAATATCTCAAGTTGAGTTCTGCGAGTGACTCTCTTTCTCGCTGGACTTTAGCTTTTCTGTGTGTCTGGGCAATTTTCATCTAGTTTCTTCGGTCATCCATTTTGGCCATGTTTGATTCCTTCATTTCTTTTGTTGACCGATTTCTCACTTTATGCCAACAAAACCTTTTGATGTCATAACTCTTCTGGAACTCTGTCATTTATAATCTATTGCGGTCATTCTTTAAATTCCATGGTATATTCTTCCAAGATCATATTTTGCTTCATTCATGAGTGGCTTGGCTCTTTTTCAAAACTCTTAGTTTTGAGGTTTGCCATAACTATTAGTTGGTGATCTGTAACACAGTCCAGCTACAGGTTTTTTGTCTTGGCTGATTGATAGAACTTTTCCATCTTTGACTTCCACAGATGTAGTCAATTTGATTTTTGTTTACAATCCATTGGGTATCAAGTCCATGTGTACAGTCGCCGCGCTTGTGTTGCTGGAAGAAGGTGTTTGAGAGGATGAATAGCCATCCATTGGTCTTGCAGGAATTCTTTACGTCTTTCTACAGCTTCATTTCTGTTGCCAAGTCTATATTTGCCAACCACTTTGCCTTCGGTTTGCTGCCCAAAGGTTTGCAGTTACAGTCAACACGGACTATCAGGTTATCCGATATTTCATGCTGTCCAAATTTCAGCTTGTACTTGTTCATAGAACTCATCAATTTTCATCCTCCTCTGCAAGTGTTGTTGGGGCATATTACTTGAATTATAGATTGTGTTGATAGGCATTCCTTCATAGTATGAAGAGGGAAATTAAAACTGTTCAATGATTGAATTGTCTTTCATTTCAGTTTCTGCACGGTTCTTCTTAACTATAAATGTAAAACCCTAATTTCTTCTTTGTCGTCTTGTTTTTTTCATTAGTTCCAGGGATAGTGAGACCATGTAATTCCTTTGATGCAAAGTCGGCCACTGCAAGTCCATTTCAGTTCACTGACACCCAAAGGATAGAGTGGTACATGTTTCCATTTAATTCTTGACCACCTCCAAACTTCCCGTGGTTCATGAGTTTATGTTCCATGTCCCAATTATATAAGCCATTCTTTGCAATTTATGAATCTCATGTCATGCCAAGGCTACATCAGCAAATAAGGACGTCCGCGGACTTTGATCCAACCACATCATAAATACTGGAACTTTACTCTGAAAAGTCTTCTAGCTCATCCCCAGTAGACAGGTTGAGTGCCTTCCGACCTGCGGGTCTCATCTTCCCGCACATAATGTAATTTGTTTTGTTGTGAGTATCCATTAGGTGTTTTGGTGGCAAGCTACGGAAGGAGATTGCCAGGCCTTTTCTTCCATGAAGTTTAAATTTAGTGTTGTGGCCGTTGTTAACAGAAATGTGATCCTCCACTGCCAACACTGTTCACCATTATGCTGCTGCCCCAGATGGGGGGGTTTGTGTTTTGATTGGTCTGGCACCTCAGCTACAGACATGTCCATCTTGGGAAGAAACATGCCAGTAGTGAATTTACTGATAGGCTTAGCCCTAAACATCAACTGATGCACACAAGCCATCAACAGCACAAGCTGGAAAACAAAGTGAGGAATTATTCATATATTCACTATATATATCATGTTATATGACTTATAGTGAAATATCCTGTATTCAATATAATACATATAACCTGCATAAAAACATTGAACTATAAAAAGAATATACAACAAATAGATAGTTATGTGCATACACAGTCAGATTGAAGATGCCATGGTTGACGGTTAAATTAAGCACTAGCAACAGTGCTTCAATTTAATTTCCCAGGATGAAAATGGACTTACCTGTCAGTGGCCAAAAGGTACAGCTAATGATTCACTATACAGGATGTGTACCTCGTCCCTAACTGTGGAATGGAGATGGAGGCCGAGGTGCCGTGTGGGTGTGGAGAAAGTAAATACATTTGCAGTGATGTCATTTTGAAGTCTTAGGGGTATGTTGTACTAAAACGCACAATTTGTGCGGGGCGCACTTGAGCGTGCGCTAATGTACCTTAGCGCAGGTGCTAATTAGTGCGTTTTTGTGCACAGCACACGCTGCGCGCTTGACACTAAAGGGGCACGCCGCAAAAGTGCACGGGCGACGCTGATGTGCGATAGAGGCGTGTGGGAAAGGCATTCTGAGCGGCCGGAAAGAAGGATCCCGAGGGGCGGAGGGATGGGGTTAAATTGGTTGGAGAGTGGGAGGGGGAGAGGCTCCCCGCACAGGAGCCGGGTCTGGAAATCAACCCTAAATAAAAATACCGCGAGTGAAAACCTCGCGTTAGAGCCGATGGTAAAGGGAAGAGAAAACTCATTTCTGTCAGGCAATGTACAAGCAAACAAACCAGAGAAAAACCGTACAAAAACGTTGAGCAGTGTGATACATGTGCACAGAACAAACTAGCAAATAAAAATTGGAAAAAGAACCCACAACAAAATTTCTAATAAATTATAAGCCAGCGGGGCCTGGGCACTAGTGCTAGTCATGGAAAAAATGCAAAAAATCACTTCCAAGCAAGCCACCAAAACGAAATATGGAATTTTAGAAGGGTCTCCGCTCATCCCATACACAGGTGAATGATCCCCACAGTGGAAATTGTGCAGCAGCACGGGTTTATGACTGCTTTGGCCAGGTTTCCTATTTCCAGGGGGGACTGCCACTGTCTCTGGTGGCCACAGTGTGGTGGAGAACACAGAACAGTAGGTTTCAATGAGACAAAGAATCCCAGTTGAAGTCCCAGATGGGGCTCCTGCCAAACCCAATCACCATATGTTACCCAACACCAAACCATGATCGTAAAGACCAACCTTTTTGCAGATAACCATAAGCAATGGTCCAAAAACACCTCTATTTTACCCTACAGAGCACCAGACCACCAGAAACATGCGCCATTAACTAGACCACAAGTCCCTCAATGCAGTCATGGAGGGCCACATATCAGTGTAGCTGTTGATTGCTGTCAAGCAATATAAGGCCATGTCAGGGAAGGTGGCGGAGGGGTGGTACCGTTGGTGGAGGGGGCAGTGGCTTGCTGCCCACCAGGCAGACGGTGGCTTTTAAAAAAAGGGGGGGGGGGGGGGGGGGGCCCCCTTTCCGTGGGTTGTGCCGTGCCCTCCAACAGACAGGCCCTTTCTGGCACAAACCAAGCCATGGGAACTCCCCAGGGAATGTCACTGTTTTTGTGCTAAGACAGTGGTGCAGCGGACAAAGGCCAGTGCCTTACGGACAGAAGGTCACGGTTTCAAATCCCAGCTGGGGCTCCTGGAAACCCAGTACCATATTTACAGCATGAAGAGAAAAAGAAATCATGGTAGTTAAAGACTGAAACCCCATTATTGCGGAGACCATACGCATGGGTCAAAAAAACTCGATTTTACCATAACACATGACAAACACCATTAGCATGTGCATTACTACAGCAGAATCCCCCAAATGGCAGGTACAGCGAGAGGGCAAACACCATTCAGTTTCCATGCTGACTTAATAAAGATTGCTGTACTGAATATCTATGCACCACCCCCATGGTATGCAGATGTCTCCCATGCATATTCATGAGGGACAGCATGCTAAAACCACGCAACAGTGTATGGCCACACCCAGGGAATGGGAGTTGGGAACCGGTGCCGTAAAAGCAGCAGCTCCAAAAAAACCCCAGGGGCCACTACCACACACACAACACCACAGCGCCCATTGGCTCATTGCCGCCTGGAGATGCAGGAACATTGGGGCAAGGCGTGCATCTAACAATAATAGCAATTGCATTACCTAGGGCAATGCCACCTACACCGGGGTATACGGTACCCACCTATCAAACGTTTCCTATTGATTCACTGGCAGATAGCAAGGTCCTTTCGTTAAGGCACAGTTTGTCATTGACGCTCCATCATAAACCAATCGTTATGATGTCTGCGATGTGTGCTTCAGGTCTTTTTTTTTGGTCTATGGAACAGTGTGTACAACACGGAGGGAGTGACCCAAAAGATTTGAGGAGCATATTCATGACTGTACGGGGCCCAGGACTGGTGTGGTGGGCAGAGGGTGATAAACTCCTCTATAGTAGCATCAATGCTGGCCAAGGTTGGGGAGTGTGTGCTGTGTTTTCTAGTACAGTGTGTGGTGGCTGCAAACACTCTTCCACAGGCCCACCACTGCCAGCCGTGTTGCCAGTATTGGCCTGCCATTGTGCATTAATGAGGAGCAAGGTACCATGGGTACTAAGCCCGGACAGAGGTGAAATGGCCCAGGATGAATATGCACAGGGCATAGGGCACTGGCTGGGACATGGTACCCCCGTGCACACGGGCACCACCTAAACAGACAGGGTGGACCTCAGTATGGCGCTGACTGGGATCAACTCGCCCACTGACTGTGCACAGTGGATGGACAGCATGGGCTAGGGCACCCCGCATAGCTGCTATATAGTAGTTCTTCCATGTGATATTTATCGGGTTTTCGTTAGGGCCCAGTCACATGATGTGTCTGCTTGTTGTATGATGCTGACCAGCCCAGTTTCTGGGTGCATGCATTTCCACTGGGAACATGCACTATGGACTATGCTAGCCGACTGTTTGCAGCCTGGTATGCGTCTTGATGCGTGGCTTGCGAAAGGCATTGGCTCATATTTCTCCTGCAAGAGAATGTTGGAATGGTGGTGGGAGTGCAGACTTAGCATATCCAGGACTAAAATCTGTCTGCTGTGTGTGTTACGGATGTGTACAGAGCTGGATGGACTGCCCTGTAGGGTGTCTGTTTACCAGCAGGACTGGGGTTATGGTCACCTCTACTACCACCATTTTGGCAGGGAGGTAGGAAGGTGGATATGTTGCGGTAGAACTGGGTTTGCCATACTAAGCCCTGAGGGAGAGGGGGGTGGTGGTACATGGACCCACTTGGGGGGTCCATGGGGTATACACTGATTTAAGTAAAGGACAATAGACATCCAAGGTGTTTCTGCAAAAAAAAAAACTACCATAGCTAACAGATTAACACTGCTTTGGACATCCCTCAGACATGGAAGGTGATGTGGACCTGGTGGCTGGATCGGGCCTCACAGCACCCTCAGGGGGGGCACAGTACCGCCACAATGTGACGGTGTGTAGCTACTCTGTGCCAGTAAAAATAATCACTATGGTCAGGACCCCCTACCAGGCCGAGGTGCTGTGCCAGGCCGAGGTGCTGGGGGGGTGCCATTCCCAATCTTCTTGTTTAACGGTGGACAAGCTGCCTTTGATGTGCAGTGCATCATGGGTTCACGGGTGGGCTAACCCTCATCCTGGGGACCACAGCAGACTGTCTGTGTGGTGACGTTGCACTCCCTCTGCAGCTGCCAGGGGGCATGCTAGCAGCCTATAGGGCTGTATAGCACAACGGGTACTTGCATGCACTAGTGTAGCCAGAGATCATGGGTTCAAAACCCACAGTTGTGTTATGTTTGCTGGGGCATGCCAGAGCATTATCTCTTTTTAATGTACATATTGCTGCCAGGCAAAAAAAACACCCTCATTGTACTGTACCCATAAGGTGCCTTATCGGGCGCTTTATAGGGCGACCTATAGGTTGCTTATGAGTTCCCATCCATGTAAGGTGCAATGTACCTTATAGGTGGAGCAACTTATTGGGTGCCATATAGGGGACATTTTAGGGGTTGCCGTGGCGGACAGTTGCAACTTTATAATGTGCCCTATGGAAGTGCCTTATAGGGTGCTCTTATGACTGGAACCTGCAATGATGGCACGTTGAGTGCGTGTTTGCTGGCAGCAATACTTAAAATAAAAATAAAGTGCTGCAGGGAAACCAAAAAACTACCCATTGCAAAGATGATGACCCTCAGGACAGCCTTACGTATTAGGCACACTGGGGAGCAAAACTCATGAACCCCTGTATCAGCAGTCAGTGCCTTAACCAGTGTGCCCCACTGCTGATCCTCCTTGCATGTCAGCGCTAACCTACCGTTATGCTTTGCATTACTATTAAAACTGCACAGTGCGGACATCAACAACACATACTCTGGACCTGAGGTACATCATACGACACCCTATAAAGCCCCCTATAAGCAACATTCTAGGGTGCGGGCGGGACAGTGTACTTTAAAATGTGCTCTTATGGGACGCCTTTATGTTAACACGCTTTGAGGAGTGCCGTTTGCTAGTAGTGATAATTAAAATAACACAATAAAATGCATCCTAAAGCAATCTTCCCCATAAATACATAATGCCTCCAGGCCAGCCGTGGTTCAGTTGGGAACTGTGGGGGATTGCGCACAACCCCTGATCCCTGCAAAATTGGTTAGTGTCTTCACCATTGTGCTGTGGTTCTGTTCCTGGTATAACTGCAACATCAGCGCGCCGCCTTATGTGCTACCTAATATTTAAAATGCCTCCTACAGCAATCGAACTCCGACTTATGCCCATCAGCGCACCGCTTATGCCGCACAATATTAATCTGGATCCTAAAGTAATGCCGCGGCCAGCCGTGTTCATTGGGAAATGTGGGGGATTGAACCCAGGATCTCTGCACCATGGGTGTCAGTGCATTAATCAGTGTGTTGTGGCTCTGCTCTCTGCTTGCACATCAGCGCGCCACTTATGCTAATGACGCGCAGCTTTCTCATGCGCTAATGTGCGGGGAGCACATGGGCGACGCGCACCGTAGCGCATATGTACATCCCGTTTTGTTCTTTTTCAGAAAGAATACGCACACTCATTCTATGGCTACCACGAACACTAGCGCGGACAGCCCATTACGGGGGTTTTAGTAAAATCATACCCCGTAAGTACTTTGAATGCTCAAATACCTAGAAGGGGTACGGATATTACTCCAATAGAACGAATTCCCAAATTACTAATGCATTTACAGAAAGTCAATAAAATTATCATAAACTTCTCAGTGCTGAAGTAACAGCAAAACAGTAGATATTACGCCGAAAGCAATTAGCCTGGGCCACTTCCAAAGGTCGGTTAACAACCTTTTTCGAGAGATGTTGTGGTGATTCTACGTAATCTTGATGTTTTTTGGTGCGATGAAGCCAAAAATGAGCTCCATTTTGTCATAGGACGTCACTTTTAATCACAAGTTAGGTAACTATGTTAAATAAGGCAATACCTCAAAATAAATGGAAATAGACTTATAAAATTAAAGTTTTATTTACAATATTTTCATGAAACTTCCTTTTTTTTGGAAACTGAAATGAGCGCACCTAAACACACTCAAGTAGATTCTTCTTCCGTGTGCGGCTCCTCTTGGTGCATTTACGCTTGTGAGTAGCAATGGAATGTCTCTCTGAAGCATCCAACAGTAGTCTGCCATACATTGTAATGCTCCATTTTCCATGGTATACTCCTTTCTATCTCTGTAATGTCTTGGTGGAATCGTTCACCTTGTTCACTTACTCACAGCTCCCAAACCTTTAAGGAAAGTAAGTCAAGGTGGGACTGGAAGGAAATGAACTTTCAAACTCATCAGGAAACCTAAAGCTTGAAATGCTTTCAGCGATCGTTTCGAGGATCTTTTTGTAGTGAGGATCTTTGTTATTGCCTCCATATTTCTGTACGACTTATTTAAAATGAAATCCACCCTTCTTTTTGAGGATCCGTCATGGTATTGACAAACTCTTGATCAACTATAAGGCTTCTAATGTATGGTCCGACACGAACACCCCTTCCTTCAATTTTGCCTCCGACAGGCCTGGAAACTGGCGTGACCAAGTATTTGAAGATTTCTCCAACTTTTGGAAGTGATTGTATGAATGGCTTCATCAATCCCAATTTTATGTGGAGAGGTGGTAGAAGAACTGTTACTGGGAATGTACCAAAGTTTCTTGGAGGACCATTTTTTTTCAAGACTGTTAGCACCCTAGGCTGCCAACTCTTCTTGCTCCAGGGATTGGGTAAGTCTAGGACTGTCCCATAGACACAGAAAACAAGGATATTTGGTATACCAAGCTTGGGGCTCCGAGCCGCAATGCACACGGACCTTCACGTCCCAACACACTTGCCAACCATGGTCTTCATATTT